>QFDD01115249.1:0-17203 GCA_006871305.1 Vachellia collinsii
GATGGTGTCCACTGATGCGGTCCTGTGGCCTCTACATTTCCAAACAATTGAGCTAATTCATCTTGGAATTGGAGTCCTTTCAATCTGAATTTATTATAACCTGGGACTTCCTGCACATTCAATACCGATAAATGTACATAATTTACAAAAGCATGAACATGGGAAATAAATATTAAGATCACATAAGTTAATTTGTTACCATTATTTTCTTCTCCCACCAATCATTATCGGCAATAACATTCTTCCTATCATTATCCCATCCCATGCCTGTCTCATGATGCAGCCTATCCCACATCTGCCAATCCTTTCGCAGGGAATCATATTTGTTTTTTAACTGCATCCTAGAATACTCTCTCCTAGTCTTTGTAGTGAAGCCATCAGAAATATCGTTCCATCCAATCTTAGTAAAGCTAGAATATTTTCTTCTTCCCTTTTTAACTTGCTCGATGCATAAGTCAATCAACACCTTTGTGGTGTTCATATTCCATGAAGCTCTCACCTTATCCTTACACATTATGCTATACAAGAAATACAACTGTTAATAGTAATCATAGCAATAATGACAATATAGATCATTTATATATGATCAACTCACAGTTATATAGATATATATATATATATATAAGCCCACTCCAAAATTCTTTTGGCCTTGACATGAACCAATAAAAGGGAAGAGAAAAGCGATTTGCAGACAATTTGAATTGATTTGATAACGCTTATGGTCAATCAACACGCAAATAAACTACCTGGCAGATTTTGGTAGACGTATTCAGCCACTCTGCTGAATCTAGGTTTTGCAACACGGTCACTTTGAAGGATAAAAAAAATATGACTTAGTTCTGTTCCACAAACAACCCCTTCACACCAATCTTAAACAACTCAATCAAGAAAACTATCACCCCTGGCCTTTATAATTCCAAAAAAGCATAAAAAACTTTACTATATCTTGTAAATGTATTCTTCTCTGTGGTCAAGACCTGGAAGAATTGTTCCTGTCTTCATTCCATCAGAATATTCTATAACATGTTAAACGAAGAGCAATACTTGGGTTGCAGGGCCTATATAGCCATTCAGTAATGGATTATACAAAACTAAGGAATGAAATCCAAATCTCATAAGCATTAACGAATTGAATCAAAATCTCATACGCATTTCATCTTCTCTAAAATAATTTATAACACATTAGCTAAACGAAGATTTGGAGTGCCCCAATGGGATCTTGTTTCCAGATTATTCTCTCATCACAATAAATACAACAGTAAAATCGAGAAGCTCAAGACCACATTTTTGCAATGTAAACATGCTCAGTCATGACTGCTAGGACAGCAGTGTTAGACGTTCACGGCAAATACAGACATGAGAAAGATGTAGGCAGAGTAAGGTAAAACTAGAGCATTTCAAAAGCAACCAAAAGAATTTAACAGTAAAACAAGGGGACGAAAGTGACTGTAATCTTATCTATTCAATTTCTCTTAGGCACATGCATCTGGAAGCTATTTGTTCTATCCCCAAATCTTATCCACTGGGATGAATACAACCTTCCCATGCTTAGAAAGAAAATCAGTCTATTTCATCAGAGATCAGACATTAAATATATCAAAGTTTTTACAAGGTTCACTACCAGACAAGTAACTTTTAATATAACTCGTAATCATAATCTCCAAGCATTCTAGTGATAAAGCCTTCATGGTCAGTAGTGACCCAGCTTAACATTTTAAAAAGTCTACTGTTTTAGGATCTTTTGAAAAACTGACATGCTTAATAGACACCGTATCTGTAATAAGACAAGAATGCTTGGGTCTTACCGTATCCCCAAATCTTATGCACTGGGATGAACCAACAATTTTTTTTTTTTTTTAATTCTTTTGGCCTAGAGATGACCCAATGAAAGGGAAGAGGAGAGGAGACTGTTTTCATTTAAAAAATTCTGCTTTCGTTTACAAAAATTGTAAACTTATGTAAACACACCAGCACAACAAAGCAACACACGATAACCAGATTAATAGGCGAAATGCAAGTCCGAAGCAAGAAAAGGATAATGAAGAGGAGAGGAGACTACTTATCAGTCAAATCTGAGATGAATCAGATACAAAAACCACCACACCAATAATCCTCAAAGATGAAGCATGCAAAGCAAAGAGCACGGATTGGACAACCCAAAGCATGAACTTTGTCTTCCAAGCTGAGGAGATTTTTGCCGGCGTGCGTTCCTTGTGAAGGGAAGAAGATCGACTGTGACAACAATGCTGCTCTTTCAAAATGGGAAAGGAGAAGAGGATAGGAGAAACGCGGAGGGTATTTTCGGTTGGTGATTAATAACAGCTACTTTAAGACATAACCACCAGGTACAAAGCAGCTGGAGGAAGATTTTTCAAAACCATGGTTTGGAAAACTCAAGATATGGTTTTTAAGGCTTGTTTGGGAAGTAACAAAACCTTGGTTTGAAAAATGATTTCACACAATCCAAGGTAAGTATGTAAGAGAGTTTTGACTCGACTTGCGTAAAATTGATTTTGAGAATTGATTGACAAACAAGGAGTCCAGAAATGCTTTTGGAAAAAATTACCTGCTTGGCAATTCTTTACCCAAACCAAGGTTTGGGTTGTCAGAATTGCTTTTCAAGTTTTTGCCAAAGATTCACTAAGTCTTTGTCTCATTGTTAGTAAACGCAAGCCTAACAAGGAAGTTACACCACCAAAAATAAAATGCTGAAAACTAAAACTTGTACTTGATTTTTAGTTGCAGCAGTGCTAATTCCATCCTTAACGACTAGAACCAACTGAAACTTACTCTCTGCTTGAAGAGGCAGAATTGCCTCTTCAAAATGCTTCAGAACCAGAAGGTAGAAGACAAAGCTAGAAAATAGTTGGTTCATAACATTGGCAACTTTGTCCCCACTGAAGATTACCCTCACACACACACAGAGACACGCAAATACACACCACTTCGCAGCCCAAGTTAGTTGCCATTTGGCCTATAAGTAATGGCTGCATGATATACATGAGATTGCTATCAACGCTTCTCACCGATATACATAATGATCTAAATTATTTATTCCCAGAATCGAATACTAAAAAAAAAAGGAACAGACAGGTACAATAATGATGGAATCTACAATACCTTTGTTGATGAAGTTTTCCAGCGAGGGGATCCAATACTTCTTTCTTTTCTGTTGCAACTTTCTTCCCCTTCTTGTCAGTAGCTTTTTCAGATGATTTTGTTGGAGCATTTTTAGTAGGTTTCGCTGAAGGTGGTGCTGGTGACTAACATGATTAAGCAAAGCAAGAAAAAGAACCAATTAGTGACTGGAAATCATAATCAGAAGAAACAATGGTATGCAACACATCAGCAATACTCAAATATAACAAAGGCATAAGATTTACTTAACTGACATTAATATTACATACAAATTAAACAATAGAGACCCACATCAATGCAATTGACCCACCCAAATTACCAACATTTTTACAATAGTCCCTTCCATCTAAAACATGAATTGATGAAGATTTTTTAAGAATTTTATTTCCCAAAAAACATCATGCAAACTTAAACAAGCTAAACGTACAATTATTATATCAATCCAACCAAATCACCTTTGTTTTATTTTACTTCCTAAAGGATGATATATTATTATATTATCAGAGTTCAATTGGAATCACATGGAAGAACTACTTTCCTATTTGCATTTCAGCCTCATTGTTATTAACAGATAGAGCAATAATGTACAAAATAGCATATTATAAAAAATTGCTATTTGAACAATTTGGGGGGAAAAACATACTGTAAAACAAAAACAATATCACTGGCATCATGATACTGAGCAAGCACACTAATGAGCTAGAACAGAGATACAAATTGACTTAAAAAATATTTAAAAAACAACAGAACCATTGTGCCACTTCCATGGCAGCAATATTTTGTGATTGCACTTACCGGAGCAGGTTCATCTTCATCCTCCCATGATTCCTTCACATCATTTTCATCCACGTCTTCATCATCCCATTTACTTTTAGGTTGCTCTTTCAAATTAAGAGGTGAAATATGCTTGTCCTCTATGATAAATACGCAGGCATCTGTTAAATTAGCGACACAACAAAGCCGATGGAAGAAACATAATAGACAAGTGAACATCACTACTTCCAATCATTTGATCTTTTCCAGGTAGAAAGTTGATATCAATATCCTAATTCTTTTTATGTAGTGAAGAGTCAAAATCGAAGATAGTATGCCAGAAAACAAGGTAAAATATCGAACATAGTTCTCGTGCACACAAAACAGGACGAATAAGGGCATTGAGGCCAACACAAATTAACTGTTCCTTCATATTCTCAATTGAACTTTCACAAAAAGATTATCAATAAAAAGAAAATTGAGAGTGTAGAAAACAAAGTAACAGAATATGAAGCAGAATCATTACCGCAATCCTCCATCTCGTAGTACTTGGTAGTAGAAGAAAATAACAGAATATTGTAAATCAACTGCAATGGTAACATGGCGGGAAAAAAGTCAGATAACAGAAGCAATGAATTCATAAAGATAATACATAATGGAAACTCATCAGCCCCTCACAAACAAAAGTAAATGTCGGGACATATTCATAAAACATGAAATGTTTAATTTTGCTTATGTTTCTTTCCTTCTCGTCCTCTTGTGCACGCCAATACAAGTTCACATTTAAGAAAGTCAAAGAATATAGAACATGTAGTGATCTTTTGGCTCCAAGAGTTATAGAAGTTGGTATTTCTTTTTCAATGACAAGAGTCAGCAGCACTATTTTTCGTTACCACAATATAATCAATCAATATGCTACAATCAACTAACGATACAAGGAAGAATGAGGAAGGCCCCAGGGTCCAGGGTCCTACGAAGAAAACAGATTTTAGTGAATACTGAGTTCACAAGACAACCTATGCACCAGGGGGGAAAAACAACCTTTTTTGGAAATCAAACTAGAAGCATAAACCCCAAAGATGCTTCATGAAAAATGATTTCAGAATTTGACATTGGCTTAAAGCCAGCAAACACGCCTGCTAACCCTGCCACGGAGGAATAGTCTAGAACCTACCCAAGATACACCGTCGCAGCAAAACTAAACAACAGAGAAAAGAAAGAAGAAGAATGACATACCTGTAAACTGATGCCGGCGGTGACCAACTTGAAAAGCGGTAAGGCTTAGGCGTTTCTGCCGGGAAAAAAAAATTTCAACTGAATAACAGGACAGGCTTCTTATACTTAGCTGTCAGCTAGCCTATTAAGGAAAATAGGAGCCGAGCAAACTCCTTAGCGGAAGCGGCTAGTTACTAATGTTAATTCGAATCATGATGCCTACGTTTAGGACGTTTAGAGTCTGACATTCACTTCATTGGAAGATAACCCATACTTGAAAAGAAACAGGAGTCACAGTTGGCAAAGGACTTGGGTGTCAGCAACGCATTTTTCTGTTGGATGACATTTTGATATTTGATATAAAACATTATAAAAAACATCAATCTCATTTCCAACTTTTTAATATTTATCTATAAAAAATTATAAAAATTGAAAAAAAATATTTTTATTTATAAAACATTAAAATGTCATTCATAAAATTTAACAATAAAAGATAAAAAAAAAGTATTTGGCCAGTTGGGCAAAATTAAGGGAACAAGAGAGCCAACACTTAAGGTACAAGAATTCGGATAGTTGGATAAAACAGTGAATTAAAGATTAGTGATTAGATCGAAGTGAAATTAAAATCAAATGTATAAAAAATAAAAAAATTAAATGAAAAATAAATCACATCACAAAATTTAAAATTATCAGCATAAAATATAAATTCCATTTCCTTCTTGAACGGATTCCGTCTCTCACGGTCTCCATTCCTAACCCCCTAGTCTCCGCCACTTCCTCGGAAAAGCAAAAGCTAGTCTTGGGCATGTCAATCACTCAATCACAACGCACCAAAAGTCCAAATTTGCTTTTTGCGATCATTGGTCACTCCGCGGTCCTCTCAACCTCCTCCATACACTCCCCCCACCCCAGGCGGCGGGTTCGAGGCAGAGACGATGGAGAAGCACTGAGGCTACATTCCTCTTTTTCCCCGCTCCCTCTCTCTCGGCAGAGACGATGAAGAAGCATCGAGGCAGAGATGATGAACGGCGATTAGTGAGCTCACTGGAGCAACGATGAACGACCCATACTCCACCCACGCGATAACGGAGCAGAGACGAAGAAAGGAAGAGGGGGGATTGGAGAAGACCAAGGAAGTGTTGGCGGGAACGGAGGAGAAAACAGAGCTTCAGAGACTGACCTTTCCAGCGAGGAAATGAAATATCTATTTTATATTTTATATTGATAATGTTGAACGATATCTGATAAAATTTATTTTTTTTAATTTTTATTTTTGAATGGTTTGACTTTAATGTAACTTTTAATTCACTGCTTTATTTAAAAGATTTGTTTGGGAAATAACAAAATCTTGGTTTGAAAAGTGATTTCACACAATCTGAGATAAGTATATGAGAGAGTTTTATCTCGATTTATGTGAAATTGATTTTCAAAATTGATTAATAGACATACTCTATTTAGTTACTAGTTCAAGTATCTTGTTTCCTTATGAAAATATTTTAACTTGAGTGACGAGCCCAACTTAATAGGTTGTCAGAGTTAATACCAAGTCAATCCAGGTAATGATGAGTTGGTTGAATTGCCATGACTAAAGATTAATGATATGTTTGAGAATAGCTTTTTTAAATGATTTTACATAATTTGATGTAAGTATGTGAGAAAAGTTTTATCTCGACTTGTGTGAAAATGATTTTTAAGTGATTGTCAAACAAGCCCTTAAAGCATGACTCCGATTAAATTGGAAGTTCGAGTTGTTGAGTTCTGATTTGTTTTGACCAGTTTAGTCTGAATTTACATACCTTGCCAATACTGCTTTACCCTTAAAAAAGCTTCTTTCCTAAATTGGAAATAAAAAGGGAGGGTAAGGGTAGAGGAGAGGAAATTTTAATAAAAAAATTTAGATATATATAAAATACTTATATCAAGTATCTTATATTTATTATATCAAATTTTCTAGTTATGTATAATAGATATAAAAAATTTGATATAAATATTATCCTTTTTTATATTATTTAGTTAATTCATCCCATAAAACATTAGCAGGGTGTTGTAATGAAGCAAACCCTGTTGATTCATATAAAATGAACTCAAAGCGAACAATTTTAAAAGTGAAGGGCTGGGATAATTCAATGGTGGTATCAACGACAGGTACCTCCCTAAAGGTGAATTTTAAAGTTTCATGTCAGTTATGAAGGGAAACAAAAAACCACTTTATAAGGATCTGGATATCTCCTCTTTCAACTCATTTTAAAACCATGATGAGTTATTGGTCCAAAGCAAACAATTTCAAAAGTGAGGCACTAGAATGTTACAAGTTGGCATTGGAGCTAAGCTTGGATCATTGTGCAAGCAAACCTTATATATTCAGGTAAAATGAACCAACAAACAATTCATGATGATATTATCATGTCCAATAAGTAAAGTATCTCCACTCTAGTATAATATATTATCCCTGGTACTTGATACAAAATTCAATTGACCTTTTTAGAGAAATCAAAAAAGTCAGATAAATTATTTAATCATAACATATATTCTGAAATACTTATATGTATCATTAAATTATATGTCGGTTTATAAATCAGGAAATTAATCTAGAGAAAAATAATAAATATATCATATAATTAGCTTATTTAATTTCCCTAAAAAAGTCAATTGGATCTTATACTAAGGATCAAAGTTACTATTACAAGTAAAGGTCACAAAAAAATCAATCTGGAGAAAGAGGAAGAGAAAGTCACATGAAAGTGGAAGAATAAACCTTATAATTGGCTATATACAGTTCTTTCTTTCCTTTTTTGGTGCAAGAAAAGTTTAGATGAGTTGAATTCTGAGGATTCACCAGGGGTAGGATATGCCTTCAGATTCAAAAAGTGCTTATAGAAGTATTTACGCATCACTTACTAATAAAATCCTCACATCAGTGGCGAAAATTCACAATCTTGTACGTTGTGAACTGATTACTCACCAACTAAACCAACCTTTATTTTTTAGATATCTTCACTTACCAAGGAAAGAAGGATTGGGCTTCAATCCCAATTATTAGCATCACTCCTAATTGAAGTGGTCTTTTTTGGTACAAGCGGGCTTAACATTAGATCCCAAATAATTGGGCTTCGTATACTCTTCACCCAAGCCCACATTTGCTGACTTTACCTTCTTAACATCTTTGAAATTTGACTTCCCCTTTGATCCATGTGCACTCAATGTCTTGTTCTAAATATCCCTTCTCTCCTCATATAACTTCTTTGCTCCACTTACAGGCAATAAAGACAGCCAATTAAAAGATAAGAAGGTGAATCTCAGAAGATATAGTTATATAGACATGGTAGAGAGCACTCTTCTTTGAGTGAAAAGTATTAATGATCATATTTTACATCGTTACATGGCTAGCAAATCAAAAGGGGTACAGCAAATAGCATCACAAGGCATCAACAGTTAACTCAGATCAGATGTGAATGATCCATATCTGATAAGCTCTCCCTACTAAGCTTTAAAAGCTTAGTTAGGGTAACCAAGTCTTCCGGCATAAAGCTCTTTGACATTGACACATCTACCCTTAAACAACTAGGCATAGACAAGGGTACCCTTAAATGACTAGGCATAGACAGGGTTGATCGGCTCATTAATTGAAAGGTTGTGAAATAAGCTAAAAGAATTGTCAATGGAACGAGTGTCATGATGGTAATAAGGCTATTTCTCCCACATAGTCACAGATTCAAATCCAGACATTGAGAGAAAAGAAGAAAACTTTCATGATATATGCAAGTTTTCTCTTGAGGATACGTACAGTTAACTCATTATCTACTACTACTAAAGAAATATTAGTTGGTGGGAACACCTTTTTGAAGACCAATTAGGATTAGCTTTATTAATCTTTTGGCGCAGAACAGCCTTTTGTATGTGCCACATTAATTTAAAATTTAGTGACCAAAATTTATAACGCACACTATTATTCCTGCTGAATAAGTGAATATAAATTAAAATTTATTTAATCAACATTCTTAATCTCATTAAATAATAACCATATTTAGCAGTTCTTATTATCTTTTAAATCATTTTGAATCTTATAATTTAGATACTTTTCTCTTTAACACTTTTAAAGAGTACATGGATGGATGATCAAAATTGGGTTTAGAAAAAATTGAAAATGGCGCCTAAGAATATATTATATTATCTTTGGCCACTTAACCTCTTCTTGCTAATTTTGGTTTTACACAAAAAAAAACTTCTAAATGTTAGCTAAAACTCTTTTTTTTCATTCCAAAGGCATATTGGGCATTGGGGCACATCTGTTGGGTCAGCATTTATCAGCTATCGTTATTAATCTAATTAGACATCTTTCAATCAAGTAATTTGAATTTTGAACGTCTTCCTAGGAAGGGGAAAAAACTCATGAACTTCTAAGCTTATACAACATATAAAAAAAACAATCGGCCATTGGATTTTACCAAAAGGGGTAGTTTTTCAAAATGTGTTGAAACAAAGATTAAATCCCTAAAATGTACCCACATTTAGTACCTAACAGTACCTTAAATAAAATTGTTAGAGGATAATTGTGTTTAACAAAAAATAAAAATTGGGACCTAAACAATGATACAGGTTCTGAAAAATGCTATTTCTAGTATTCTTAACTTCTTGAAAAGACAAGCTTTCTCTTTCACTTTAGTTCCTGAAATGATATCCTGTGATATTATTCACACTGCATTTTTATAAATCCATGTGGAATTTGATAGATGAAAATCCCATGGCCATGAAAACTTTGGTTTAGTAGAGCAGAAAATTACAAGGGAAAACATGGGAGAAAATAGATTTTTCGTACTTACATAGCAAGAGAAAATAAAAGAGGATTCCTCCTCAAAAATTGGCTCCAAAAGGAGAGATTCAATGTTTTATTCTTTTTTTTTTTGGGGGGGATGTTTTCTAGAATTATCCTAAGAGAAAAATAAAGATAAAATATAGCTCTTTTTCATAATCGTTAATATTATGAAATTAGTCATTTTTTCTTTTGTTGTTCTCTTTTAAAATATTTTCTCTGAACTTTTCTCTTCCTTCCACTCCCACCCCCCCCCCAAAAAAAACCCCAAATTTTCTTTTCTTTCTTCCTTTTTCCCTTCATACAAATAAAGCAAAAATGTCTATACGATACATCATTGTGAAGACATAAGGAAACATTGCCAAAATGCCCCTTGAACTTGGGTCACATGCATTTTTACAAGCATCTCTTGAAAGTTTAAACATACATGAATGATCACTTTATCTATAAACTTAAGCATTAACTGCGGGTGTCTTTTTTTGTTTCTTACCATACAGTCATGTTCCACCTTAGACATTCCCATAATTAATGCAACAAGCTCTCATTTAATTTGTCTCCCATGCCAATATGTAAATAAGAAATTCTTAAGTAGCAAATGAGTTGGCACGAGCAACTAAGAAAATAGAAAAAAAAAATGATCTATTCGATAGGATTTAATTGTCAATACCCAAGGTTTTTTTATCTTTTTCTTTCTTTCTTTCTTTTTTACAAGATATACTTATCTACTCTCCCCACCAGCGCCTCTATCTTCCTCCTTTGCTTCAAACTGAGCTAGGGTTTGGATGCAGGGAAAATACTTGCTGGAAGAATAAAGCTGTGACTACAGGATACATCATACACAAACTCAATTTGCTAAGAACAACAACGTTAGCCCAGACCAAGGCCAAGTTCAGTCGAGAGAGAAACTATATTCACAATTATAATGAAGACTTTATTCTAATCATCAAACAAAACAGAACAAGCATGTTTATTTTCACAAGTGGTACATCGATGAGTCTGCAGCTAATTGCTACGAAGTATGAAGATAAAACTAGCAAGGAAACACCAATTCCAAAGTGTTCCATGGCATTTTTATCATTTTGCGGCACAATAGGGAAGGCGGTTGAGAAAAGAACCCATCAAAGTTGATCGTAGTTGACTTCAGAAAGAAATAATAAAGAAAAACAAGGATGCCATCCACAATTTGGTCCGGCTGGACAAATTTACTGTCATTGGTTATTAGTTATAACCAGCACAGTTATGATTCAAAGTGACATTGAATTAGTACATTTGAATAAAATTAATAATAATAATAATTTTTTTATCAGTTCTACAGGGGGAAAGCTTCAGTACAGTACAGATATACAGATTTGGGAAACAAAGTCTCTTCCCTTTAATGTGAAATATATTGGCAAGTCATTCAAACACCAGGTTAAACCCCAAAATCTTACCAAAAAGAATGTGCCTTGTGTGATTTTATAGTTGATTAAAAGAACAAGTATCAAAGTCATTGTAACTTCTAATCATTTCTCTATTTTACAAGTCTCTGTTACTTGGAGGCCTGATGATGCAAGTAAGATAGGTCCAATTTTGGGAAAAAATCTTTTACGCGTCTACCCATATCTGGATTTTTTTTTCCTTCAAGTAATAGTAAAGCTAGATATTGCTTATGAAGAACAAAGCTGGAGAAAATATATGGAATTTTCTTGGAGGCACTTCAGATCAGAAAGCATCGCAAAGCTTGAGAAAATAAAGGAGATCTAAGACAGCTAACTTAAACTGGCGCAAGGGATCCATCATACCTGAAAAATAGTAAACACAACACCCTGAAATCAGTGTGATTAGATTGCACCTTTGCTCAGAAGGTACATCTCATGACTTATTAGAAGCAAGAACTTTCTCCTCAAGTTTTGTGATCCGTGCCTGCAAAAACATAGCATAAATGAGAAAGAAATAATGCCTTCATCCATGAATCGAACAACAGAAATGATGGATTCAATTTTCCCAAGATTATCTCGACGGATTATCTTTAAAGGATATTTAACCATCAATGATTAATAATTATATTGACATAGGAAACTAATGATACAAGTCAACCCTCAACCAAGGGAAATAACAAAAAGTTCTCTGAAGTCTTGCAACATCAATCTTCCAGCAGAATTCAATAGATGGGGATGCAAATTGTTGTTAGATAAATGGTTGGCAAAAAAAAAAAAAAGTTAGATAAATGAAATACAAGTGGTTTAAATATCTAAATAGTTGGCTCAAAGATCAAATGCCACCTTGAATGATTTAGATCGTTGGATTGAAGGGTCTATATCTATAGATGCCAAATATGACTTTTCTGCTGAATCAAATTGCTTCAATTCCAAAAGTACATCACCTTGGCAAAGATAAGCCTGCAAGTTCACAAAATATATTTCTGTGACATGCTCCTAAACCGTTGAAAAACATTTCATTCTGGCAGAAACAGTGAAATCATAATTTAATAAATCAAATCTGTATAAAATTTATTGGGTAACAACAAAGAACAACGAAGTTAAAACAAATATTCAAACTGATGATAAGCAAGTAAAACTAATGGTTAGAATATCAGGGATGTCACAAGAACAAGCAAATCATATCCTGGCTAATTGAGAGGAGTTCCTGAACACTGTTACACTTCTCAACTCTATGAAGGGCAGAATCCCCTTATGAAAAGATTTATCAAGCTTTTGGTGGAAGACAAAACAAAAATGCTCAATGTCATTCAAAACTTCACCAAGTCAATGTCATTCCAACATTTCTTCTAGCAGTTATGTTAAACCAAAGGACCAATGTCTTGGCTCACCACCAGCATTCTTTACATGAATACTTTAAATAGAAGATTGACTCCATTGAATATGGTTTTAGAGAGTCTGTACAAAGGGCATTGAAAAGGAATAAAAATTGGTGCCCATCTTTACTCACGCACACAAAGAATCCATTCAACTCAATGTTGCTATGAACTAGGATAATAAAATGGGTATAAAAACTTTGGTAACTGGGCATCCTTAAACAGTTAAGTGTCGCTAATTTCTAGAGAAGTGTTCCATGATGCAACCTAAAGAATATATTTCCTTCCAGTGACATTTAATCAGATAAATATCATACTTAACCACCATGATTTGGAATGTCACGAAACTCTGTTTCATATAAATTTTTGTAAAAGTTTGGCTCACCTCAGCAAACTCAGGTGCTAACGCCAAAGCCTCCCTCGCGTCATCAAGGGCTCCAGAATAGTTACTCAATGCCAACCTTACAGCTGACCTGAATGTCAGAAGAGAAAAGGTATGCTCATCATGGCAAGCACAGTGGAAATTGAAACTCTTGCAGGACACGAATGACTACGTTCTATGCGAAATGAAAAGGGGGAAGAATATATTTTCTTATGATTTACAACAAATTGCGAGCAAGGAAACAGCAATACATTTGGCGAACTATTTCTTCTGAAACAATTGGCAGCAAAAAAAAATGCCTATTTTGTTAATGGTGATCAAACGAAAAATTAAAATTGATATGAAATCAAATTACAAAACCATTAAATCGAGCAGAACATCAATTCACGACGATATACAGCAATGCCATACTAAACCTTTGCAGCAAACAAATTTTTAAGTCTGTGGCCACATACCTACATTTATATATTACATGTATACCACCATATGGTTTTAATTCGATAGCCTGCACTAATTAAAAACTCGAATATATTAGTCTCAATCTAGCTTCTCAACTCCAATCTAACCACGGAAAAAATTGAGCTGTTAATTGCAAAACTACTACAAGATTTTCTTTAAAAAAAAGAAAGAAAGAAAGAAGAAATATAACTTTTCGCTTCAATGAAAGTCACTAAAACAGTAAACTTCACACTCAGGCGCGAAAAGGATGGAGTGCCTGTGAGAGCAGAAGTTCAGCCTCAGTGAAATTCTGCTTCTGCAACTCAATCTCAGCTCTCTTCCTCAGCGCAAGCGCATCTAAGCTCTTTTTCGCATCATATGAATCCGAACCTTCTCCCACGGAAACCAAACCCATCATGACCTCAGCCGCTCGTGCCGCCGTTCCGCAATGACCAACTATAAGACCCTCCGGCAGGACCGCCAGGTTGGGACCAGCACCGCACTTGCCCAAACACCCGCATGGTTTGACGGCGACATTTGGGGGAGCAAGACCAGTAAGGATTTCTAGGGTTTGAAAGGAGCCCTGTTTGCGGCAAGTCCGGTTCGTGCATACCCGAACTTCTTGTTGCCTCGCTTCAACGGAGAAAGGAAGATCTCGACGATCGCGACGGCGACGGTTTGGACGAGAAAACGGCGTGGCAGTCAAAGGGGAAGGCGAAGTGAGGATGAAACCGTGAAGTGACTCCATAGCTCGATCCTCACTTCAAACCAAATCGTTGGGCTTCTCGCCGTTTAAGTCCCGCGCGATGGCGCTATCTCTTTGGTTGGGAACGACTGAAACGAGATATTTTTGTCGGGAGATTTTAATTTTTTCTTAAAAAAAATATAAATGAATATAACGAGACACAAAAAACATAAACGAGGTATTATTGTTCATTGTCTGGACCTGTTACTTATTTAATATTATCTAATATTGTTACTTATTCATAACTAATTTTTTTTATTAATTTAACTTATTTAAAATTATTTTAATGTTCATTTGTTTTTTAATGTTTTTTTTCCTATTTTTCATATTTCTCCATCCCATCTGTATGTGATGCTAATAGTAACTGGCTAATCGGCTCGTAGAAATGTAAGCCTGCAGTGAGAGAGCTTTGCTGCCTCGGAGAAATTTAACACAACCCTCTTAAGTAGGTTTTTTGTTTTATTTATTTTATTTTTGAACTGATGAATTGATTGGAGGATGTATCAATGACAGATTAGATTAGAAGAGGTTAATAAAAGTGTTAAGATATAAATTTATCCAAAAATTGTTCCTTACAGCAATATTGTTCCGAATTTTTTTTTTTTAATGAAAATGATGATAAGATTCAATGTAAGGGGTTATACAATCAAATAATTCTACGAAATCGTTTATTTACCGTCAAGTCTTTTGGGGTTGTTAACACACTAAGATGAAGTTGTTAATCCATTGAGATTGAGTTGTTAATGAAAGTTAATAATAAATAAACGATTTCATGAAATTGTTTAATCATATAATCCCTTACACGGGACATCAGTACTATTTTCCCATTTTTTTTATTCAATATTGCTCTGTAAGTATCAAAATGTAATAACAATACCCTATCCCATTTAAAAATTAATATTAACTTTTAAAAATTTATACTAACTGTTAATAATTTTAACAGTAACCATATAATTGCTCAATTTTAACACTTACATGGGACAATCTCAATCCCAAAAAAAATTCTGACCAGAATAAAACATGGAGTGCAGAATTTGGACATCATATTATACATTATCTAACAACTTGGTGCTTTTATATTTTTTATTGTTTTGGGAATAGATAAGGCGCTTGTAATTAATTATCTAACGGATATTTTTTGGCCCGAATACAATAAATGAAAGATATTGCAAAAACAAGATAAAAGAATGAAACTACTGGAACCAAAATGTTATTAGGACAGGATGATAATTAACAATTGAGTAATATGAAATTCACAGGTTGCTGCAACTTTTATGATATCTCACAATCTTCAGAACTTCAACTTGAATATATGTATGTGGTTTGTCACCATCAGAAACTCTGATCATTCTACAAGAAAAACATAAACAGTTAATGAAGCATGTGTTAGTACGTAGGCATTCTCTTCGATGTGCCAACTTAATTGGTGATTAATTAAAACCACATTAATTAACATATAACCCTGCTAGTTACACACACACACACACACACTACAGTAAAGCATATATATAAATTTTCACATAATAACATACCTCTTTATACAATTACAAAAGCTTCAATTCTTCATCAATGATTATCGTTCCCTTTATTCCTCTTTTCTTTGGCTCGCTTGAAGGACGTCCTTCACGTCAATAATTTGCAAAATAAAAGCAAAAAACTTATGTTAATTAAAACTAAAGGAACACACACAGATAATATTGAAGGCTCTATCTATTGAGAATTAAAGTACTATTACCTATTATATCGCCAAGTCCTGTATATTTAATTTTTGTTAGTGTAGTTAAAATAGGACGAATTACTGTAGGGTCTCAAGTAACTCAATTAATATTAGCAAGATCCCCACAAGTTGTTAATGGTAGCTGCTTCAGTTGTCAATAGACATTGCTGATATTAATTCTTTTATTTGAGACCCTACAGTAATGCCTGCTTAAAACAAACTTATTCCAAAAGTTAATTTTATTTTGATTATTATAAAAAAAATTGAGAATTTGATCTCATGTAAAACTTGACAATTATATAGAGACGAGCCAAGTACTTTTATTTTTCTTTCAAGGTTTTTTTATTCCAACCTATTGTATTAATCTGGACCTCCTTTTCTCATTTGATTCTCCTCTCATCTCATTTCTTCCTTTAGATTAAACATTGAACAGTTGAAATTTAATATCTTACGAAATTATATTATATTATCACATAAAAAATTATAATTTTATTAAATACCGAATCTCAACCGTTTCAATCCAGTGGGGTGGGGATGAGACGATGGGAAGAAGAAAAAGAGAAAAGAAAAAAAAAAGGATAAGGAAGGAATCGAAATCTCTAAAACAACTGGATAGAAGGACAACATCGCTTCACATGATCAGAGAATCTAAACTCAGCAGAGACATTAATTACCTGCAACTTCTGGGAACGCTCCAAGAAGGATGCGACTGAGGTCTCTCATCAGGATTCAAAGCCATATAGCGTCTCCAATCTTGAAGCAAAAGCTTGAGATCAAAGATCTTATTGTCCATACCAACACAACAATTGGCATGCATGGTGCAAACTTTGCTGAAATCTCTGCTCATTTGGCAAAACCCTCCAATGAAGGCAGTGTCAAGGAACCTCATGGTCATGTTCCTTTCAGACACGAAGGGATGTGTCTTGATCTTGTTAAGAACATCTTGTTCGTTCAGCTTCGGGTTGATTTTTCTTGACTCAATCCACAACTTGTAGAAATCTATGGTCTTAGGATTGGATCTTACGTATAAGAAGCCTCCATTTGGCGAGTTCTTTGGGTCTGAAGGGTTGCCATTAAAATAATCACAAGCTATTTGGAAGTCTGCTTCCTTGAAAAACCTCGGAAATGGGTCTCGAAGCCACATTATATCCAAGTCCTGCGTATGCTTATAGGATGAGAGTGATGAAAAAGGTTCATATAAATTAAATATA
>QFDD01115251.1:0-15252 GCA_006871305.1 Vachellia collinsii
ATGGAACCCTGAGTAAGATGGTTAATGGAAGTATGGAGAGAAAATATTTTTGTAGCATCTCTTTTATCAAACCTCTCTTGAAGATCGATCCAGACCAAATGAGAATCAACAGAAAAGACCATACCATTAGCTATTTCTTTATCAACGGAGTTTATAAGCCAAGAAAGTACCACAGCATTGCATCGGTCCCATTGGTCTTGAAGAATGGGTTCTTGATCAGCTCTACGGAAGGTGCCTTCAACGAACCCCAACTTGTTCTTGCCCTGAAGAGCAAGTCGCATAGCCCTGCTCCAGATCGAGTAATTCTGGCAACCCAAGAGAGGTTGATGAACCAAGCTTATTGCCTGTGTGTCAGCCGGATGTAAATAGAGGGGATGATTGTGGTCAAAGGGTGTCACAGAAGGCTGACCCAAGAAAGTAGAAGATTGACCCCTGGTGGTGGCCTCGCTATCCGAGGCACTCATATCGGGAGATCAAGCAGAAGAACCCAAAGAAGAAACAGACCTGCCTTTTCTGGACTGGTGCACTATGGCAAACACAATGAAAAGAAGAAGAAGAAGAAAAGAAAAGAAAAAAAAAAAAAAGAAAGAAAAAAAAAAATACAACAAATCCCCTTCCGTGCGCTCGTCAGCTGCGAAACAAGAAGAGTCACCGGCAAAATGATAAGAAACCAACGCCCTAGAATGCGCTCTGCAGCTGCGAAACTGGGGTTGACCGGTGGAAAAAGAAAAAAAAAAAAAAAATGAACGCTCCCTTCTGTGCGCTTTACAGCTGCAAACCAAGAAAGGTGTGTGATGATGATGCCCGTCCGTGCGCTTTGCAGCAGCGAATCAAGAAGGAGACATCAGGTTCTTGGATGATTTGGGTCAGTTTGCAAAGGAACCCAACCCAGAAACTTGTACCATGGGCTCTGATACCATGATAAAAGAGGAAGCCCAAATGGAAATGAATAATGCTCTTGTCATTGAAATGAAAAAAATGAATATGTACACATGAGGGGGTGTATTTATATACAAACTCTATCCTAACTAAATAACTGAATTCAACAACCTGTACAACCATTGCAACAGTCCATACAATTACCTAATTATCTTAATATAATTTAATTATTTACAACACGTGACCATCTCTAATTCCAGAAATTTCTTTCATCGTATGGAGTCTTATCCTGGGTCGATATGACGAGCTAATTAGTCTCTGATACGAATCAAACAGTAGAACGTGGAGGGTGAAAAAAACAGTACAAGTGAGGCCTGAATGGAGCAGAAGGCCCAGCCCAGAGAGGAGTGAGAGTCCACAAAATGTGTGAGAGACGGCAACGGGGGGAGGGCTGCGAGCAGATGAGCCATGGCTCCCACATTAGCTTCCTTCTCCTTCTCTCCCCCAATCCCCATCTCGCTCCCTTCCCTCCCTCCCTCTGCAACTCTCCCATCCCGCACGTCGGTCATCCGCAGTCACCCTTTCCTCCCAATTTCTCTTCCCAACACCAAACTCCGCAGCATCCGTGCCCCTCCTCTGCGTGTTGCGCCTCCCGAATCCACCGTCGTTCAGACCGCCCAGGACATTGTCTCCGCCGCCGATTCTGATGACGGCGTCTCCTCCGTCATCTCCGCCCTTCTCTTCGCTGCCTTCATTGGCCTCTCTATTCTCACTCTCGGGGTACACGCTTTATTTCGCTTCCTTCCTTTCAATTCCGCCCTCCTCATTCCGGGATGGCCTTTCCTGTGCAGGTGATCTACTTAGGGGTCACGGATTTCCTGCAGAAGAGAGAGAAGGATAAATTCGAGAAGGAGGAAGTCGCTAATAGTGGCAAGCAAAAGAAGAAGAAGAAGGTCAGAGTTAGGGCCGGACCTAAAGGATTTGGCCAAAAGATTATTGACGACGAGGGCGACGACGATTAAGCCCTATCGTCGCCTCTCAGAACCTTCCCCTGAGCTAGAATTCTAGTTTGCTTAGCTTTCCGATTTACCTTCATCGGTTGATTGGTTGTCTTCACATTTAGATCGCAAGCAGATTCATTTCGTCATTTCTGTCAATGGAAGTCCTCTCTTACGTCAAAATACGGCCACATTTCGATTCTGCATCATTTCTCTCTTTTCTTTTCTTCTTTTAATCATATGGTGGATTCGTTTTTAACGACACTTGCACAGGTGTTCAGTCGAACTATAATCTATAATTATGGTGGTAAATTTTCTATTGATAACAGGTATAACTTTTTAAAATAAAAAAAAATAAGGAGAGGAATGTAATGTGCCCTCAACCTCTGTTCTCGTTTTCGCTTACTTGCAATATAAGAATTAAGTAGTCTGCCATGCAGTCAAAGAAACTCAACAGAGGATAATATGGGATTTTTCTTTTTGATTTTCCCAGTAAACTTGAAACAAGAAAAACTAACTTCCCAAGGGCTTTTTGTTTTTGTGGCCCCTCTTAAGAGAAGTCACCAAAGATACAAGAAAGAAAATGGCTGCCCTGGTCTAAACGAAGACGACCTCGCCCTGCCACATGGCAACATTATGATCAACTGATGAACTGAAGGCCCCAGATACATTCAATTTCTGAATGAGCAGAGACATCATTGAAATAAATACAGGGCTTGGGCAGCTAAATGTTGCACCCCAGAGCAATGGTGTTTCATTGTCGGGACGACACCACAGAATTGAAGACCAGCCGGAAACAGAAAACAGATTGTCGTACACCTCCATTGGACACCGCATACACTTGCCTCTAGTGAGTTCTTGTAACGGAGAAGAAGCAAGCAGCGCTTGCTGACAAAGCAGGCAGCCAAGCGTGTCTATAACAGCGAACAAGCGCGGACCTTCAATGCAAGGAATTTGGAGGTTGCGGTGACAGAGGAAGAAACCTACACCCTCGTATCTGATTCTAAAGCCTCAGGCTGAACCGTCCGAGTTCCTCTCCAGCATCTCAGGAGACAGGGGGGGTCATAGAACACCATTTTTCAGTTGATCAAAAAAAAAAATAGAACACCATTTTTCCTCCTTGGTTTTTGTTTTTGCAGATCCAGCATGGTTCGCGTCCCTTGTGCCATTTCTCTTGCTTCTTTTGGTCTTACCGCGTTTTTTTTTTTTCTAGGTACAGAGACCGTATTTGTACAAACACTCAAGGAGCTTGAATTTGTGACACCTAACGTACTGTCTCTACATTATGGGATGGATGAGTAGGCAATCGTTGTTGCGTTTGGGTGGCCGCTGGTTTGACGGTCTAAGCTTGTTTGTCAATCAACCAAACCTTAATTTTAAAATCAATTTCATATAAATCGAGATAAAACTCTTTCATATATTCACCTCAGATTGTGTGAAATCACTTTTCAAACCAAGGTTTCGTTATTTCCTAAACAAACCCAATATTTAGTACACGCTCATCCATACCATACCTTTATTTATATTTAAATTTGCAAGTGCAAGTGCACACACCTACAACTGTAAATGGGTTGGATCCACGGGTTCAACCCGTCATTTTGGGTTTGGGTTGGCATGGGACGGGTTCTTCTAGTTTATCGAATCCCTTTTTTTTAATGATATGTTTTATATTTCTTTATCTTTTTTTCATTTCAATATTTTTTATAAAAAAGAAGGTAACATTAAATTCT
This sequence comes from Vachellia collinsii, assembly GCA_006871305.1. Classification (NCBI taxonomy): domain Eukaryota; kingdom Viridiplantae; phylum Streptophyta; class Magnoliopsida; order Fabales; family Fabaceae; genus Vachellia; species Vachellia collinsii. The sequence goes on from QFDD01115251.1 coordinate 3,608, forward strand.
AATTTTTAAGATAAATAATACTTAATACATTAAAAAATAGTATAAAACATTTTATTTTTTATATCAACTGTTTACAATATTATATTTAAAATTATAATAAAAGATTAATACTTATATTTTTTGGAAAACTTAAAAAATGTTATTATTAAACATTTATTAGTGGGAAGAGAGTCATATGATTATACAGTTTTTTGGATAAAAAAAAAAATTAGGCAAGACTAAAAAAAGGATTGCAATTTTTTTTAAAAATAATTATTTGACAGATTAGCCCGTAAGATGGGTTCGGGCTACTAAAATAGTAGCAGCGTTGGGGGATCCCCCAGTCCAATCACGGGTTAGCCCACGTTTACAGCATTACACACACCATATCATCCTAACCCCCTTGAACGCAAAGTCCGACGAGGGAATGAAGAGTTTGTTCTGTGGGCTATGGCTTCGGCTGCTTCGGCATCACACTCACATCATGCAATTGTTTCTTTATTTATTTACGAGTTGACGCCATTTCCTACTATTCTAATCATACTTGACAACTATCTACAACAACCTGGTTTGAATTCATCAAATCGTGTCCGTTCTCCCTTTAAGTTCCAATCGCTCTGTTCTTACCAAATGCAAGGGAATCGATTTAATTAATTAATTTTACATTAAACAGATTTCAAATATAAATTCGTATTCTAGGAGGAACCATCATTTACTCACTGCAGCGTACATCGTACTCGGGGAACAGATTTGAAAAACTGAAAATCAAAAGGATTCAGAACAGATTACTGGGGGGGTTGAAGAACAATAATAGCAAAAAAAAAAAAAGTGGATTTTTAATTTATACTTCTTGTGCGTTTAATGTAAGATCTAATATGAATCATGTCTGTAAGTTTTATCATATTTCTGATATTAAAGAGAAAGATGAAGATGATTAAGGAAGATAACACAAGTATTTTTAAGAAAACATACAATAGTAACTAACATTTTAATCGAACATGCATTTGTGAGGAGATAAATGGAGTGCATAGCTATTGATTATTGACTCGCACTCCTTTGAAATGAGTTGTGAATGCATGTTGTACAGAGAACAAGGGGAAGACGACAGAGCACAAGCCAACAACTGCCCTCATTGACGAAATCATCCCTCTTACTGTTTCAGCTGCTCTCTATATGCCCTTCCGCCACGCAACCATTCATTACTACTATTTCTACTGCTTCTTTGGGAAAGTATTTTCACTAGCAAATCTTCTACCATACGTTTATCTGAAAAAACCCTTCTAAAATAACTTAAAATTAGTTAATCCTAACACTCAATTCATATTCATCACCTGGTTAAATTAATGACATATTGGATTTGGGGAAAAAAACACCTATTTGTTTTTGTAAGCTGTACACTAAAACATGGAAATGAAGTTGACTCATCCGGGGCTCTCTTTTTTCCGTTTTAGAGTAGGATGAGGTGAACTTGTGGATCCATTCAATAAGCCAACCGTGAATTAAAATGTTGGACTTATCTTCATTACGTTTTTGTTTTTTTGTTTTTGGTTTACAGAACATTTAATCTAAAATAATGGTTTGAATGAGTAGCCACGGCAATGATATGTTGATTGTGTTTTCGAAGCTGCACGCCGAAACACCCAAATGGGCAGACCCACTGAATGCATGGAACCAGTTTTTGACAGCTCGAACATGAGCATTCTTTATTTGAATGGGCGTCGTGCCATTTTTGCGATGGCCGGATGGGTGCCTCGTTTAAGGAATCTTCCCTCTCTCTGCCGGGGCCCTATTCGAATTTCAAACTCGGCGTCTCTCCATTGAATCCACGCGGTCAATATCTTCCTTTTCTTTATTTTTATTTCGCTATTAACTTTTCAGTCTTGGTCTCCCCCAATTAAGAATTTCTGCCCACCGCTGCCCAGGCGGACCCTATATTCTTATGCTTCATTTCATTTTCTAATGGGATTACTCGCAAGCGCAATATTTTATATTTCATTATCATTTTTGCTAACCTTTGAAATTAGCAGACAACAGGAAAGAATAATTAAAATATGGCTAAAAAAAAATAATAATGAAGAGGAGAAGAGCAAGCCCCTAACCTCATCTGGTAATCGTGCAATTAATTATTCAATCACTCCATCCGAGGAGCCCAACTCAGGAATGCCGTCAACCCCCTCCCCCCCAAACAAGCCCATTACACTAATCTAATTCCTGATGGCCAGAAATTTCCAAGTATTTTCCACTATAACCGCGTGGGCCACACGCAAACGCTTCTTTCTTCCATTCGTCTCAGTCTCGCGTTCCCTCTCCCCCTTAAAACCACGCTCTCCCCCCCTGCTCCTCCTAGCACCTTCATCGTCCTCTCTCCTCCTTTCTCCCCAGTCAACTCTGGATCTCCGCCATCATCTTCGATGATGAACTCCGATGTCGCTCTTCCTCCATCCTCCTACTGGTGCTACAGCTGCACCCGCTTTGTTCGCCTCGTAGATCGGGACGATGTCGCTTGCCCTCACTGCCACAGCGGCTTCGTTGAAGAGATCCACAACCACCCGTCCTCCGATCCCCACCACCTCAGCCCCTTTCCTCCTTCTATCTTCCCCGATTCAGCTCCTGCTTCCTACGATTTCAGCAGACAAGGTTTCCGTCGAAGGCGCCGCAACGCCGGCAGCAGATCTCCTTTTAACCCTGTTATTGTTCTTCGTGGACCCGTCGACGGAACCGCTGGCCAGAACGGTGTCGGTGCTGATCAGGAGGAAAGCAGCTTCGAGTTGTACTACGATGACGGTGACGGCTCCGGTCTCCGACCCTTGCCGCCGGCCATGTCTGAGTTCTTGCTAGGGTCAGGCTTCGAACGGCTTCTGGAGCAGTTCGCCCAGATCGAAATGAATGGGTTCGGGCGATCCGAGAACCCGCCCGCTTCCAAAGCAGCCATAGAGTCGATGCCCACGGTTGTTATTGAGGGGACCCATGTCGGTTCCGATGCTCACTGTGCCGTTTGCAAGGAGGCGTTTGAACTCGGTACGGAGGCGCGTGAAATGCCCTGCAAGCACATTTACCATTCAGAATGCATCCTCCCTTGGCTTTCAATGCGCAATTCGTGCCCTGTGTGCCGCCACGAGCTGCCGTCAGATCGAAACGCAGTAGACAGTAGAATGTCGGGGCAAATCGATGACGAAACAGTAGGTTTGACGATTTGGAGGCTGCCTGGCGGGGGCTTCGCTGTGGGAAGGTTTTCGGGTGGTCGCAGGGCTGGCGAGAGTCATTTCCCTGTCGTGTACACAGAAATGGACGGCGGACTCAACACAAATGGAGCTCCGAGAACAGTTTCCCGGGCAGCGAGAAGCACCAGAGTCAGAGAGAGTCGTGGCTTTGGCAGAATTGTTCGCAATTTCTTGTCATTCTTTGGGAGGCGTCGGTCAAGGTCAAGTTCATCTTCATCAAATGGTTCTCAGCGCGAGTCCATGAGCATGAGCCGTAGCCATTCGATCTCTCTGTTTGGCAGGAACTCGAGCAGGCGGAGCAGGAGTTGGGTGTTGGAAGATTGAGTTTGGTAATAGCAATTTTGGGAAGAAAATCATTAATTTGGGCCTACATTTTCAGTGAAGACATTCATTCTGTATATAGCATAGAACCATCAAGTATAAAAATTTTAATTTTGCATCAATTAGCGGATCTGTCAAAGATTGTGAACTGGGCATGGCGATTTGATTGGGTAGATTGCAATTTTTGTGGTTAAGAAACGTGTGCTACTCTACATTGGTAGCTGGCAGTGACGGTAGCGCTAATAGAGGCGACGGAGCATAGAGTGAGTCAGTCACAAACTCACAATAGATTGACAAAGGAGGAGGAGCGAAAGCGATGCTTTTATCCCGTGCTCTAAATTATTGATTCGCCCATGCCAAGTTTATCTTGTCGCATATTCGTTGTAATCATTCTTTGAAGATGAAGTGTATTTCTTTCCTTGTTATAAAGGTGGCCCTCCCAGTTTGCAGCATGGAAAGAATAAGATAGCTTCAATTGTTGGTGTGGATAGGTAATGGATGGGATTGGTTTGGAGAGCTCCAAAGCTGCACGAGGAGGCAGCAGATGATGCATACATTTCAGGGGTGAGTCGAGTAGGCCTTCGTATTCGTGACAGGCTTTATGGTTTGGGTTGGCAGCGAGAAGCATTCGACAGTCCGCACGCCATTTTTTAACCCCTCCACTCCTCCTTCCTGCTGCACCCTTTTGTGTTTATACCATCCTCTTGCTGCTTCTGTTAAACTGCCCACGTGGCCACCTCCTTCAGCACTTGGTCCTTTCTCGTTTTATAATACATATTCCTTTCCATTCACATCCACTTGTTTGCTTCCCCCACCAAAAAACTATACCCTCTTACCATCATTCATTCTGATTTCCATGAGGACCTAAACCAAGCATTTTGAAATTAGCATGCAGCCAACCAAATAATAACCTGTTGGTTCTTTTTTTTTTTTTTTGGGTCGCCAAAATAATAACCTGTTGGTTCACCTTCAAGTCATCTGTATCAAATTATCATTTGCTGTGCAATTCATGCCAAAAATTTTGAAAGTAAATTTTTCTAGGTACAAGTATTCTTTCATTGAGAGGAATCTTCTTAACGCGTTAAATGTAGACATTCATTTTGGGAGGACGTGATGTATCTTTTACCTTTTATTTAAATCATTTTTCAAAATTGAATATGAAATTCAAAGCGATACTTTATGAGACCAAAAAAATAGCGCAAGGCACAAAAGGGGTAATGAATGAATGTATTCCTCTACAATCTTTCAAAATGAAATTATTATTTAACTTGAACAACGGTTGCCAGAAGTTTGTCAAATGCGAAACTGCGTAATCGTAACATTTCAACAAGAATTTAAAATCGAAATGCTCGAGTGTTAGCAGTAGCAACACCAGCAGAGGGCAGGGAACGAGCAGCTCATCTGAATGTTGACGTACAATCCAATCCATAGCGTCACTGTGTAAACAGAACAGGAATTGATGATCCAAACATGGTTAGGCAGCTGGAACAGGCAAAAGACATCGTCCCCTGCCTTAAAAAATAGGAAAGCGACGTCATCCACCGTTTAATGCAACATGTTGGTGTAGGAGCGTGAGCGTACGTAGCTTTTGGGCGCAATATGATGCATCACATGGGGGGCTTCAATACGACGCCGTAGGCTGAACCTTGGTGCATGCCAAGAGGGCGTGGCAGCTGTTCGATGGAGAGCAAAATCAATGTGTCAGCTCCTGGAGTCTAGAATCCTCCCGTCCTCATCATCAAACATAAATTGTCGCCAATGTTTCTTTTGACAAAAGTAAAATAGGTGAATGCGTAATTGCATCTATAAGTAATAGTTGGGAAGAGAAGTACATCACCGCCAGCAACTCTGAAAGGAACAGAGCAGCTTTGCAGTTGGAGATCCACTCCCTTAATTCACCTCCAACAAGACCCCTCGTCAGTACCATCGCCATTTGTAAGCTTTGTTCTTATATACTTTTAATTATTTTCTGCATTGAAATCTTGTTGGTTCCTGAGAAAGATTCACCTGAAAACCAAGAGGAAAGAGAAGCACCCGTATGCTTTTCATATAAAACGTAATAATGTCAGACCATTCTGGATAATCCTGTAATCATCTCTATCACTTAACTCTCTCCTTAATAATAATAAACTATTGATGATCAATCCAATGCATTCTTAAATTTCGCCAGTCCGATTAGTTGTCTCGAAAAAGCAAGAAGAGGGCTACTGTTGGTTTTCCGGTAATTGCATTTCTAACCTGTTATCCCTCAGAAAGCGATGATATTATTTCACTCATTTTCAGTGAATTCGCTGATAGTTTTAGAGATTATTATTTTCACTATATTCACCTGGGTTTCCCCAATTTTGCATTAAATGCTGTACATGAATCAAAATTCATGTATGAGTTATGATAGTGCACAAGCGATGTGATTAGAGGATTAGTCACGATGTGTTGAATTCATACAAAGTAGTCAAAGTTACTCGGTGCAAGTGGCGAGGTGTGATTAATGATAAACTCTAATTGCCTTAAAACTCTAATTTTGTTTGTAGAAAAATTAGTGATCCTGATAAGGAATCTAAGAGCGTGATTGTTAAATACGTCTCTCGCTTTGATATCTGTTTATGCGCTCTTGCTGATGCTTGATTGCAGAATTACTTGGTCATTCTTCACGGTCAGTTCAAAGACTTGAGACTGGCATTACTTGCCATGTCGATAACTAAAAGCAAGTGCAGTGATAAAATTAACATTCTCTTGCAATATATACTAGCAGGTCTAGTGTCTTTGTGACTTGTTAGTTGAAAGAGTAGCAATCATGAGTTTTGTTTTCCGGGGAAGCAGAGGAGATATGGAAAGTGGATTTTCAGACTATGCTCCCGAAAGAACCACGATGGTATGTATTGTTCCTTTGAACATTAGTCTTGGTCCTAGTTTTCTTCCAACGAGCTCAGATTTTTTTAATAGATTATTTGACCATGGCTATTCTGGTCTTCTTCCCATCAGCGTGTCCATCCAGCTCGGCCAGTAAATAGCAATACTCTAGCTTTTCTCATTACAGGTAATTTAGTAACTTCTATATATATATATGATGCTTTTCTACTCTTTAAGAATACATCGTTAGTTCATATCTGACGAGATTATTCTGCAGTTATCCTGCTGTTTATGATATTGAACTCTCCCCAAATGTCACATTTTTTGGTAAGAAATCACTAAGTATTTTATTCAAAAACTTTGACTCTCGAGCAGTACATATCATTTACAATGTGATGACCTTGGATGCGATTGATCATAGATGTGGCTTATGCTGGTTGTGTTTGTGATGGCCACAAGCCTGAGGATGTTTGTAACTTGGCAACAGCTTCAAGCTGAAGCAAGGGCTCATGCAGCAGCTGAATTACAGCTTCACGTGCCACCATCAATAGCAATAGCGACTAGAGGACGCTTGCAAGGACTCAGACTTCATCTTGCACTTCTTGACCGTGAATTTGATGACCTTGGTAGATTTTTACTTATGCGTGATTTAGTTTTCTCTTAAAGATCAAGGTGTTTCTATATGTTGCATACTAGTGGATGAAAGTTCACGTAATTCTATTTGTTTTTCCTTCTTGCTGAGGCAGATAATGAAACTTTGAGGGCTCTGGAATCTGACACTGCTTCTAGTACCACTTCAATGACTGATGAAGAGATAAATGCCTTACCTGTTCACAAATACAAAGTTCCTGTCCCAACAAAGTAAGTTGCGAACTTGCAATGGTCTTTTCAAGAAAATAATTGTGAATTCCGCAGAGGAAGGCTTCCCTTCTTGCCTGTGTTTGTGTAGGTTTTTTTTTGGTTCTGTACAGGTTGGTGACTGTCAATCCATCCAAATTCATTACTCTTTTAGCATATGTTTGAATTCAGAAAAATGGAGCCGTAGGGAAAATTTAGGTTGGAATCAAATCAAGTGGGAGGTCTGGTATCCAAATTCATTACTCTTTTGAAATGGTGTCCCTAATTGTCACTGATGTCACTGGAAGGCGAGATCTGGTGTTAATCCATGGTGTAATTTTCATTTTAAATTAAGTAATATTGAAAAGAAACCAAAATGGTAGGTGTTGAGTTGGTCTTGAAGTACTAGCTAATCAGTTACTTGAGGATCAGTCAGAAAAGGAGTATAAATAGAAGGTTATGAAGATAATATGTTCAGTTGTATAAAGGAAATGCTGACTCATGAAAATGATATGGCCCTAACTTTGTTTTTCTGTCAATAGGGATAGCTCAGCTGGGTTGGCATCCTCTTCATGCGCAATTGAGGTCAGTACCAATATCGCCTGTCTTTCTTTTGGTTAGTTTTACAATTTTTTTTTGGTGCCACGAAGGTGGTTATTATCGGCAATGATAATGTAATTACTCACTTTTGCTTCTGGTTGCAAGCTTTATTCACTCTATTGTGATGTTATTGCTCAACAGACTTTTCAGCAAGACAGGAAGAACAGTTTGATCTTTCTGTGGAAGTTTCAAAACTGGACCTATGACATCTTTAAATTATAAGTTCATATATGTAGCTTACTTTTACAATACTATAACTAGTCTTGCTATCATTTTTTCTGTTTGTTTTGGATCTTTACAAATCACGCTTGTTGGGTAACGTTGAGTATTGCCTTTGCTGAAATCTGTCTGAGGAAAACATTCGTAGGGTTTGTTTGGGAAGTAACAAAACCTAGGTTTCAAACCTTGGTTTCACAGAATCCGAGGTTAGTATGTGAGAGAGTTTTATCTCGGCTTGCGTGAAAGTGATTTTGGGAAGTGTTTCCCAAACAAGCTCGTAGTGCCAAACATGTATTTGATGGGAAAAATGGTAGCATATGTGTATGCTGCTTAATTATGTTTCATTGTCGGGCCGATTCTAAGCTAAGATCGAGCCAAATTAAACCTAATGAATTAAAAGGAATAAGATATAGTCAAACAGGACGGAGTGTCGCTTTATGTTGTCAGTATCATAATATCTTATTTAAACGATGTTAAAGCACAGGTTAAGCAAGAAAGTGGAGGGACAGAGGGACAAGTGAAGGTTACAGAAGAAGAGCTAACGTGTACTATTTGTTTGGAACAAGTTAAGAGAGGGGAGCTAGTTCGTAGCTTGCCATGTTTGCATCAGGTTCGTTCCCCTGCTACTGTATCTGAAGTTTTCATGCTTGATCAAGTTGACATGCTCTTTTTTATATAAATGTGTGTGTGTGTGTGTGTGTGATTTGCACTCAGGTGACTTATTATTCACATTGCTTGGTTTCTTTCCCTTGACTCAGTTTCATATGAACTGCATCGATCCATGGCTGCGACAGCAAGCAAAATGCCCAGTGTGTAAATTTAGAATGGGGTCAGGATGGCAGCGAAACAGGGGGGGCACTGAATCTGACGGTTTAGATATTGTGTAGTATTCTTCAAATGCATAAATACTTTGGTTATAAGTAATTGTGTATAATTACGCACTATTCTGTGTTGCCCATTTGGATGAAGAATGGAACATATGTTTGGTCGCTTCATGATTTACTGCCCCCACACCCCCTCACGAAAAAAAAAAATTTACTTCTGCACTGGAGACAATCTTGTTTAAAATAGTGATTAATTGTTTGAAATTGTGATGAACGTTAAACATAGTTACTTCTTCCAATAGGGATTCAAACATTATTTCAGTATACTATGTAGGATTAATCTTTTTTACTAGACTCTTGTTTGTAAAGCCTCAAGTTTGCATTAACCCCTTTGAGTTTGGGCTTGGGCTTGAAGTTAAAGCCTTTAGTTTGAGCTGTCCTTCACTGCAAAAGAGCCATGTTTGCCACATTTGAAAGAATAAGAATGAAGGATAAAATTGTACCAAAGGAGAGGGAAGCCAAAGTGTATTGGTTTACTATGCATAATGGAAAAGTGTATTTTTTTTTCATTTGGAGATAAGAAAATTTAACTAGATGCTAAACATAAGATAAACAAGTGGGAGTTACTATGCATAATGGAAAAGGGAGCCGGCGGTATCTTGGAGGGCTATCTTCTCACCATGCTCTGTGACTGTGTAGTGTTTTATGTGACTCGCAATAAGGAGAGGGAAGCCAAAGTGTTGGAACTGGAAGGAGGAGGAACACCCCAAGAACAAGCCCAGGAGCTTGCACTGGAGGCCAACCCCATTTTCGTGAAGACTTCTAATGTGGGAGACACCATCATTCTCATCCTTGCCTTGTGTTTTCATTCCATTTTTGAGGGCATTGCCATCGGAGTTTCAGGTATTTCAATATTTAATATACATGAGAGTATAAGTTTGCTGGTCTGGTGGCGTCGCTTAATTCGCATCGGGTCAATCTTTCACAAGTGGCGAATGAACTCCTAGTGCTAGCAATGCATGCTTCAACAGTAAAGTTAGCAAGCTACCATAACTGAAACTTTAGGGCTAAAGATGAGTACAGTCATGCTGAAAAGAAGAATATCCTTAACAAAAATACCACCGATTAATAATCAGTTATGGCAGTGTTTTCTATAGGAAATATCAGCGTAGTATGATAAGTTCAGTCAGTTGATTCGACTAAGACCACTAGCTAGCAGAGGCACGTATAATCAGGATCAAAACCTTAATTAATTAATGTGCTATAAAATACTACAGACCTAAGATATGCATATTTACGTCTACTAGGAAATCGCCCTTCATATGTTGGTATGTAGACTGTAATTAACTAGGCAATGGAATAATATATAGGTAGCAAGGGGGAAGCATGGAGGAACTTATGGACGATATCGTTGCACAAGATATTTGCAGCGATAGGGCTGGGAATTGCTCTTCTGAGGATGCTGCCAAAGAGGCCGTTTCTGACGACGGCGACGTATTCCTATGCTTTTGCATTGTCAATCCCAATAGGCGTCGGAATAGGAATCGCCAGACGCCACGACGGAGGGACACGCGGCGGATTGGATTTACGCAATCTCCATGGCTGCTTGTGCAATCTTCGTACATGTTGCCACTTGATCTCCAAAGGCTTCAAACCCTCCACAAGGACCCCTTTCCACTCTCCTTGGTTTAAGTTTCTTGCTGTCCTCTCTGGGGTCGCCGTTATCGCCGTCGTCCTGATATGGGACTGACCTATATATATATATATATATATGAGCCCAACGCAAATTCATCTGTGGGTTCATATTCTGTTTTATTACTGTATATGTGTGATCGATGCTTCTTTGTTAATTTGGCCGGTCAGTCATCTGATGTTTCATATGAACATCTACCATGCACGTTAATTTTCTGTGTTTGGAGGGAACATCGTAATGATCTCCTCATTAATTACTGCTGTCGTAATGAGATTGACATGCGTTGATCATCTCATTTGGGTATGGACGAATGTATATAATTTGGGAATAAACTTGGGTAAAGTGTCCAAGTTCGCAAGGAAGTTTCCGAATCTCTGGCTCATAGTTTGCCGTTACGGCCTTAATTAATACTACCAGTGCTTATAAGAAACATTTCTATGTAGTGTGCTCTAATCAGGGACACTTATACATATTATGGTATTATAGCACGCATTTTTATACCCTTGACACAATATTGACCTAATATTTTTTTTCCTTTCAGCCGAGCCATATGAAATTTATGTATTGTCTCAAAGGTTCTTGAGCATTTCATCTACCCAAATTTTTTGTCGCTTTGAAGTGTTAATAATTTTTCAAAATGATTGTCACCCTAGAATTTCAATAAAGCATTAATCATTTTTATTTCATCGTCTAATGGTATTCTTAGAAAAATACTACTGCATTGTACCGTAATAATGTAGGTTGTTAAGTTATTTAATATTTTTGGTGTGTTTGGAAAAAAACGAAGTGACAAATATCTTAAAAAGGAGCATTATTTTGTTAGAATGCCATGTCACTGATCTGGTTCAATGTGCCTCTTCTTCTCCCTCTCTGCCCCAGCTCGTCCGTCCTCTCCAGTCCTCCTCCTCCTTAATTTTATTTTTCTCACAAAAAAATCACCAAGACCTTATTTGGAAGCATTTTTACAATATTATTAATCCTTTTTCCATGTAAGAGCCGAGCGATAAATGAAAACAATAATAATAATATAAAAAGTGAAAAATTAGAGACTAAATCATATATTAATTAAAATTTCAATGACTGAATTATACCGAACTATAG
>QFDD01115253.1:0-16975 GCA_006871305.1 Vachellia collinsii
ACAGCAACAGCTGACGACGAGGAATGCTGTGAAGGTGACTTCCTTAACTCATCTCCTTTCCCATTGACTCCGTCCATCATCACTCTTTCTTACAGGAGACAGTAAATTCTCAGTCAGATTGCACAAGAAACGTCATTGTTAGGAGCTGTTTAGTACACTTTCATCACAGATGCCTTTGTATCACGGAACACCAAATTGAAAGTTGTAATAGAAGCTGCAAAGCTAAAAGAGCAGAAATGTAAGATCTCATGGATTTCGAATGCCACTTGATATCTAAGAGCATCTACCAAATGCTTCCTAATCAATGAACTGTTACAGGCAAAGTAAATGATGATGATCACTGATGGAAAAACATTTCACAATATTGCAACAACAAATCTTAAACATATTTCAAGGTTACCATGCAAATAACTGAAGTCCTAAATCTCACTAGGATTTAATTTATAAATTGAGTGAACAATATTGCCAAAAGACCATGAGAGAGATTATTTTGGCCCAATTTCCATATTTGAGATGATGAAAAGAAGCTCGGAGGAAAAAGAACTTGAACTTTCTAAGATCCGGAGCAACAGACAAAAAGAAAGATGGAGGAAAAGATTCAGAAACTCAACTGATTGAAGATTCAAAATTCATAAAAATCTAAACATTTTTCCACCTAAACAAGAAGCCAGCTCGGAAGAACCTAGAAACCATGAACTTCTCAAACCCAACAACAATCTTTCTCTCAAAAGGACCAATCTCAGAAACAGCGAGTACGCCAAAATCCAAGAGGAACTAACCTTGAAAGGAAGGAGGTGATACACGTTGAAGCAGAAAAGCTACAAAGCTAGGATCACATCATGCTTCGAAATACTTTTTAACTTACTTTGCCCTCGTGTAACATCCTCTCCGAAAATCAGGGTAAGCTAATGTCAAAATCGCCTTGAAGTTTCCTTTATATGAAGCTAATAAATAACTTTAGATGTTCAACTAACCCCATACACATCAGCATTGGAACGAAACACACTGATATATATATATATATATATAATGGTTTTTAAACCAATCGGTGAGCTTGAAAGCGGCGAGTCAAACTGAATGGTGGAATTCGATTCCAAAACCAAAAAGGGAAATGTTAAAACCTGCCATCTCTTCTACTACAGGACATGGTGATCAGTATTGCGACTGTCAAATCTTGGACTTGTAAGATTCTTTGGAAGCTTTAGACTCAAATTTTGTTCTCTCTGGATCGGATGTTTCTTCTACCTATGTCTGTCGTCATCTGCGAATTTGCGGTTTGAACTGTGCCATCATTTGGGTTGGTAATAGAATTAGAACGTTCAGCGCAAACACAATTAGAAAAGTCAGCGCGTTCATAATGGGGGAGTTTGGATTGTTGCATGACCCAACAAAACCGACAAGAACATAACTATAAAATTAAACCATTTTATTATTACTTTATTATATATATATCTTAAATTAATAATTTTTTAAAATTTACTTTTATTAAAATTCTCTCTAGTTTTACAAAACGTTATCAGATTTTTCCTCTTAAAAAAAATTATTTATCACTTCTAAATGGATTTATATTTAAGATAAAAAAATTTCTTTGAAAAATGAAATTACAACAAAAAAGAGTGTTATTGCCAGCAAACTTACAAACTCCATAGACTTTGTGGGGTGGCGTTCTAATATTCATATGAACAAATTTCATATACTTAACTGATTATTATCTATACTTAAGTTGCAATAAATATTTGGTAAGGGAAGTCTAAATTTTTTGAAAGTTTTTTGGGGTGGTGATATTTTGTTTAAGAAAATTTCATATACTTGACTAGTTTTATTTTTTGCCAACACCTATACTTGACTAGTTTGTCCATATACTTGAGTTGTAATTCGTTAAACTTAAGTTGCAATGAACATTTGGTAATGAGAGTCATGATTTTTTTTCAAATTCCAAGGTCATTTTTATCTTCTAATCAAATTTCAATATCTCTAATTGGTCCACTAAATTTGATTTGAGATTAAGTATAAATACTTTAAAGTTAAATACTTTACTTTAAAATATTTATATTTATTATTTTCTTTATACTAATCTAATTATATATAAATATTTTTAAATTGTGTATTTACTTGTTGTGGAGATAGTGTATATCGATGTTTTTTTTTTTTGGCCAACATAGTGTATATCGATGTTGACCCTTTTAGCGCTTGTTCAACGCATGTATTTGGTCAACTTACCTATGAATAAATAATTCTAAAAAAAAAAACCGTTATCCTTTGGCTAAAAAAAAAAAAAAGTGTTGTCACCCCGGATGATGATATGTGTTATAGGAAATATATAATACTACTACATGTTATCCTAAACAATGAACATAATTTATAGTGTAAATAGTATTATAAAATAGATGTTATATTTATTGTTAAAGAAATACTATATTTGACACTTAATATAAGAATCAAATAACTTTTTTTAAAAAAAATAAGAAATCTAATTAACTAATATATTTATTATTTTTTCAAACTAGTTTGCCTGACTTATAAACTGATATGTAATCTAATGATACATATAAGTATTTTAGAATATATGTGATAATTAAATAATTTATTTAACTTTTTAAATTTTTCTAAAAATGTTAAATAGTTCTTATACTAAGGATTCGATATAGTACATATTATTCACAAATATATAATGGAATGATTATTTTGATAGTGAAATTAAAATTTAAATTATTCAATTTTCATCGTTAGCAACTGAGGATATGCGTAACCTCCCCATGCATGGAAAGATATCTCAAACATACATATCTATATATCCACATCTTTTCTCTAATCAATCAGTATCATCACCTTGTGAGTTATAACTCAAAGATATCCATTTTCTCCCTTTTAACTTTTTTTTTTTCTGAAGTATAAGAATCCTTATAATAAAAGTAATTAATTTTATATCACCAAAAAAAAATTAATTTTAAAGTTTTATTTAAAATTTAATATGGAGACATCTTACAATAAGGATTCAAACATTATTGTGAGGTACTAACACCCTTTTACAAAAACTAACCTCATTTATTCTTAGCTTTTTTTATTAAGTGTGAAGCTGTGAGTTCAAAATGGGTCTGTGAAACAAGAATAAAGTGCATGTTTGGGAAACATGCAAAACTTTGGTTTTGAAGAAAAACCAAGGTTTTGAAAAAGCTATTGACAAACATATTTTGAAAATGGAGAATAGCTTCTGGGGCTAAAACCATAGTTTCAGAAGTTGTAGACAAACATACTTAGATTCTCCAGACTAGCTTTTAAATCTCAAAATCATGATTTGAGGGTGAATACCATAATTTTTCAAAAGTTATTCTTTCCAACTTTTTGAAAAGTTATTATCCAAAATCTATTATCTAAAAATAACTTTTACGTAAATCGAAACAGAAGTTAATCCAAACATGCTTTAAAAAAAATGGAAGAACATGAAACTACATTAGGGAAAGCAATGGCCTTTTTCTTTAACATGATTATAAGCTTGCTCAACTCTAAAACTGGCCAATAGGACGACAAATCCAACATATATAGTACATCTTAAACCTAAGTCACAAGCAGAAAAAGAATTAATCCTCGATAACTTAACGAATTAGCAAATTTAATCTTCAATATTATCTCAAACATAATTAAATTTTAATAGAAAGATACATATCAGATCAGCATTTGGGAGATTGCTGGGCCTCTCGTGATTGTCAACGAAATAGAATGGAAGGTAAATTCCATCTCATGGCTTTAATAAAATCACACAAACAAGGTTTGACCAAACAGGTTATTTCCTCATAAAATAATAAATTAAAGTTTGAATCTCTGTAAAAAAAAATGTGCGTATATTTAATAACTGATAATATCTCAATTACTTCTAATAGTAGGATGTTTGTCGTTAGCAAAAAAAAAAAAGATCATATGTACTCATGCGAATTTTATTCAGTAAAATGTCATTAATCAAACTTAATTTTTATACGATGTTCCCACATAATGTGTATTGATATATATTTTTTTTAAAAATAATCAATATACAGGTAATTCCACGCATTGGTTATTATAAAAGAAACACAAACACCATAACTAAAAAAAAAAAGCTAAAAAGCACCAATTGCACATTAAAGAAACAACAAAACCAGAAATATTCAAATTCAACTTAATTATTCACATTGAGTCGGTCAAAAATATTATTCAGTATAATGTCAAGATCAATTAGCATATCTTTTATGAATTACTTGCTCACATTTTTTTTTAGTAAGAAAAATTTTGCATAATTTGGTACACAATAGCTCATCAGAGTTATGGCATACCTTTGAGCTTAGAGAGTACTTCAAAGAAGTACGTATAGATTACTTACTAACAAGTTCCTCACATCAGCAGAATAATTTGACTCTACGATCTTATGGGTTATGAGACATTTTTTTTACCAATTTGACTAACATTTATTTATTCACTTTGTTACAAAATATTTAGACAACTTGAGTCTTCATGTTTTAGAATTCATTAGGGTAAGGAGAAGCCTCATGTCTTAGAGAGAGCTAAATTACTTGTAGACCATATAAACAAGCAATTATTTGAGACTCAGTAATTAAATTAAAACATTATCAAACTTTGTTGGGAATAATTCTTTCAAATTATTCTTTTTTTAATAGCAATATATAGCTGATGAGGAAATGGATTAAATAACAAATAATTTACATGGTATATTATTATTTGATTATGATGGTGGGGTAGGACTCAGTCAATTTTATGAATGGTGGTAAGATTGTCATAATCACCATTCATTAAAATTTAGCTATTTAACAAAATCCATGTTTTAAATTAAATACTGAAAAATACATCGGTCAAAATAAATGCATCTTATATTCTTATTATATGTGTGCACTTGACTAATCTTTAATTTATTGACGTAATTGAATTTATAAATGTAAGAGTAATGTAGAGACACATTGAGTCTTTTTCGTAATTTTGTTTGGCCAGAAACTCTTCCATAAATTGTCTACATCACTTTTTAATTAAATAAATTATTGTAACCACTTATTTATTATGATTTCAATCATTTTTTTTTAACCTCCAATTCGTTATTCCGTAATTATGGTCATCAATCTACCAAACCCATCTTTGAATTCTCCATCTTCTCTTGTTATTTTTTTAATTCTAAGGAATTGCTGCAATAAAAACTATTTAACATGGGAAGATAATTTTTAAGACAACATTATTTAATGTGACTCAAACAATTCAAAATTTTTATTCCACCAGAAAAAGGAGAGACATATCAATTGTCTTTCCTTAATTTCGAGTATTTTATTTTAAATATTGTTTTACAATTTATGTCACAAAAAATCACATATACTTCCGTCTCCATATATGATTAGAAATTTCTTATTATAATTTATTTTGTTTCATTTGTGCATTATCTCAAAAGTAAACTGAACTCCATACATGCATAAATATATTTAGAAAGAGTGGAATTATTGATGTATTGAAAGTATGGGTGTGTAAAAACCCAGTGATCCAATCCAACCTGATCAAATCCAAAGTGATTCGGTCTAGTCTTATCTAGTCCAAATAAGTGTTAATAAAATTGAACTAGACTGGATTAAACTGATTGATTAGGTCGGATTAGGTCCTAGACCAACTAATGAAACCATCTGGACTTGTTCAATCCGGTCAAGATGAATTTTTTAAAAATATTTTACAAATTGGAATTTTTTTTTGTTGAAATTGAATATTGATAAAGATTCTTATGAATTTCTTATTAAGTTTTAAATTTTTTAGATGAGCTTTATATCATCATAGATACTTTTATTATCTTAATTATGTTTATAATATTGAAATCTTACCCTCTAAAGGAAAAAACAATAAATAAAGAAAAGTGAGGTCCTTGAGCAATCCACGTATCCCATGGACCTAGTCTAATCCAGTTTGACATCAGATTGGAACTAGACCAAACCACAACATCACATACTGTTTTATCCAATATAAATTACTCTCTGAACCAGACTTCGAGTTGATGGCCAATTTAATTTGATCCATGCACAGCACTAATAAAAAGGCATTTTTGCAACTTTAAAGTGATATGGGTGCATAAGTCTCAAACTAAAGGAAAAAAATTAAATTTTTCCCTCTAATCCTAAATATAAATGCTAATATAGGTATTTGTTCTTTATCATCTAAATTTAAATTCTTTTCCTAAATTCTCTCTATTGATTGAACATACATCAAGAGAGTTACTTTTCATCAAAAGAATGGTTTTCAATGTATAAATGATTAAAATGAGTACTTTCAAAAAAAACCAACACTTTTTTTTTTGAAAGAATTTACTTCAATTTTTTAATCTCTCAATCAATTATCTAATTATTACAGTTAGAATCAGACTAACATTCATTCCATAATGATACAATATCCACTGAGAACATGTATTGTTCACTAACTGTAATGCCTACAACATCAAAATGCAAGACCTCACCCTCTAAATGATAATGCCAATAACGTCTGCACTTGATACCAGGCTTTATTCAGTCTCAGGATTCCAATCATGAATACACAGAATCTTGAGGAACTCACTAGGAAAAGGAAAATATTGTACCCATATCCTAAAAAATTTCCCTCCATGCTTACAGATTAAGGTCCTAAACATGATTTTAAATATACAAAGCAAGTTTTTCTGTGATATATATTGCAAATAGACGCAATATATTCATCATGTATGGTTTCTTGTTCATGGCTGGTTTAGCCAAAACAAGTTCAAGCAATTAAAAAAAGGTATGCCAGACATAATTAAACCTCAGGACCAGATGCAAACAATGAAACAAGCCCACGGAACACTTGTGCCGAGAGTTGATGTGCCCGAAAACGCTCGCCGTCTACATTCCATATGCTCTCATTGCCCAAGGATGTAAAAGTAAATGCCGGAGTCTGTCAGATGCTAAAACAATTTAGGAAGTCATTCATGAGAGAGATTGAGTAAATGGAGAAGAGGAGAGAACACTGACCTTATGATGCTCTACAAACTTAAAATTAAAGGGATTTCCACCTCTTCTTGCAAGTTGAGTAAGGTGCCTGTATTCAATGATTGTTATGTAAGGGAAATTTTTATTACAATATGTGCAAGTTATTTAATACTCCATCGAATCTTTAGATATAAGAGATAGTAGAAAATTTTACTTTAATCCTAAATGTAATATCTCAATTCATTGTGTTTTTCCAATTTATTTTTTCCCCCTTAAACTCTTGCTATTGATTGCACGTATTAAGATTTTCCCCCTAAGGGAATAGTATCCAATGCAAATTATTAAAATGGATGATTTAGGAAAATCAACACACATATTATATAAATAACTAGCTTAACTAATTTTTTTAATATTTGAAAATTAGTTTTTTAGCTCTTACATTTCAGCACCGGAGAGGGTATTCAGTAACGAAATTGAAAAGAAAAAAACAACAAAAAAGCATACTGAATTAAACAAGCTTAAAAAAAATCTGCATGTATGGTTTTAAAAAAGAAAATAGTAGATGAGATAATAAGAAGTATAAACACAAAAAACAGAATGTGTATCGAAAATGTTTATGGCAAAAAAAAAAAAAAAGCATTGAAAATGTTTAAGGAATATGAGGTGGAGAAAAACCATTGGAGATAATGGGGGAAATCACAGAAGAATATGGAGTTTGATTTGTTTGCTATATGTAATGCTCAACTTGTTTATCATTGTTTAAACTTTAAAGTACTTTGAGAAATAAGAAACTAGCACATTACACGGCACCTTAATCTTATGGGCATTTTTTATACAAATATTATGGCCATTTTATTGTAAGTAATAGATTAAACCAAGGTATTTTATACGATATTGCATTAGTAAATTACTGAAAAAACCATATGAAAATCAATCCTTCATGTCAGAAGATTTTGGGCGAACGAGATTTTCAAGAGACTTAAATGAGAAGCCATCAAGCAACAATAGCACTACCATCCATAATTTAACCATTTAAAACACTTTTCCTAGAGTCAATGTCCAAATAGTTCATGTGGCAAGCATGATATCTACGTAAATAGACTTTGAACTTGAAAAAGAAAGGGAGGCGGTGCGTACCATAGATAATAGGCATGAGGGCAGTCTTTAATTAATATAAGATGAAGGAAACCATCTGAAAGGTGAGCATCGGCCACCAAACCATCAGGAGCTTTTTCATTCCTGCAAGAGATTACAGCAGCTCCAACACTGAGAAAACGTCCTTTGCATTTCTTCCATTTGGTGTTCTCTGTGCTCAAATAAGGGGTTGACCCAGAAATTGCTGGGGCCATGTGACTTGGCATACAAACTTCGCAATTTACACGGCAGACATGTCTTTCTGGTTGATATGGACTTCTCTTTCCTCGTATTCTACTCCCTTGATCGTTGCCCTTGAAAGTAGGATTGGATCTATCTGAATCAACTTCTAGATAACCTATCTCGGCCTCATATGACCTGTATGAATATTCAGAGTGAGAAAAACAATTAAAATAATTACCGGGAGACACACTAGCTTCAGCATGGGTAGCAAGATAACAAAACATATCAAACAAGTACATTTGCCAAGTGAGCTTAGCACCAGAAAACTCTTGAAGTCTTTAGAACCTAATACATGTTTTGAAGCTTAGCATCAGTACTGCGTGAAGCTGGCAGCTTCATTAGCAACAGAAAAGGGGGTTATAATCCAAAAGATTTGGCCACAGACTACTCAACTAACTATTCATGTATTGTCTCTATCAGTTACCATTTACTAAAGAAAATTGATTGTTCTTCTATTTCTAAAAGGAGTTGCATTAAGTTGATCACTAAGAATGGGGGAGGAGATTCCATTGATCAACAGCTAAAGATCTGTTATACAAAATTTGATCTATCATAATGGGCACCACCTAACGAAAGCTTATAGCAACCCACTGAAGGTTCATAAAATATCCTTTTTTTAACTACTCCCTCCGTTTCATATTATAAGGCATTTTTGGAAGTCCCATATTTCAAAATGTAGGGAATTTTTAATAATTGCAATGGTAATTAATATCTTTTTTCCCAAAATGCACTAGGAGTGTATCAAAAGTACTTTCGTAGAAAAGCAAAGTGACATCTTAAACCAACTAATTGTTTCTCTTAATGGGTGTGCGCTAGGTAAGAATGTCTTATAATATGAAACGGAGGGGGTAGCAGGTTATGGACATATTTTGCCAGGGTTTCTCAAACATGTTAAACTTCCCAGAAAGTAGGAAAGAGGTCAAGCCAAGATTGTGAGATCACACATGTAGCAATGTCCATCACGTAAAGGAAGAATTGAATCTTATCAAAAAGAAGAAGGAAGAATTGAGATGCAAAGAAGAGGAAAAATTCAAGAAATGGCACTTCGTTCACCTGTGCCTTAAAAACACCATTGTCCCAGCATAATCATAACGTTTGGGGCCCATCCAGCGACATTTCTCACTCTCTGAGATGACATCACCATAGAATCCATACCTAAGGCATGAGAAAGAATAAAAGATTATTGAAGAAACATTTAGAAAAATTAAAGGTTCAATATACAGTGGATGCAAGAATATAAATAAATGTGGCAGAGCAACAGTGAGGTTTTTGATAGGCCACAGGAGTATAAACCAATTAAAATAATAGGCTGCAAAGTAACATTCCCAAAAACAACAGCCACATACAATCTTTCATTTACAAAGCTGAGAGCAACTTAACTATATCAAGGTATAGGTACTGTGGGGGGAGCAAGCTTCCTGATACAAATAATTGTTTTCTAACACAAGAGGAAAGCATTGAATGTTGAAAAAAAATAAAAAGAACAACCAAAAACCAATAAAATTCCGGAAAGTAAGACAAAAGAAGTCACTTAAAAACAAAATTAAATAAATCAGTCTAAATCACAAACTATAGTTTGAATTGAATTCTTTTGCTTATGTTATTAAAAAATAAAAAAAGATCAAGGCATTACCCAGCAAATGAAGCTGCATAGCGCACACAAGGTTCAACTGCAGATTTGGGTGTTTCTTTCCACCTTACAACTTGAGCTATGTCAAGGTGCACCCTTTTGCCAAGAACAATATGTAGTGCAGATGTCGTAGGATCTCGACTTCCAGTTGTACTAGAAATACAAATAAGAGTGTTGTATTCAGATAAGTCACATATGTGTATTAGAAAACTAAAAGAGGCATTCATTGCCAAAATTGTTTTGCCAGGGAGGCTGCTGTAAGCAACTTCATAGACAGCTAATCATAGGATCACAATGCATTAAACCTCCAATTATGGAATCTGTGCACCAAGAATGAACTGTATGGAGAATAAATACTAAGGTATTCTCGGTAATTAGCAACAAAAAAAGTGGGTTAGACCATGATGATCTAAACATCACCTAGCTCAAGTCAACTATCAACAATGCTGATCGATATGTGCCATACAGAACTTAATACTGTGGAGGTTTGTTTATTTTAACAAGACACTAATGAAGCACCAATGCAAGGACTAAAGCATAAGCCTATTGCAAAAAGGGAGATGATTTTAATCCTTGCAAAATATAACCTGATACAATTGCACATCTTTTGTTTTTATAGATATGAAGCTTAAGTCAACGTAAAGGCAAAGATATTATTGGAAGGGAGAAATTCATACCACATCACGATGGCATCAGTTGAACCTGCAGGGATGATTCCAAACCTAAACCCTTCATTGAGGATTTGAAACTCAGGATCTTGATCTGCCGAATCTTCAAAAGCCAAAAAATTATCCCCATAAGTTTCCTTCTGATCTTGTTCCCTTTCTCTTTTTCTTTTGTGGCAGGGTGACTGTGAGTGTATAATGATAAAACATAAAATGGAAAAGATGGGGGATGGAAAACTAACATGTAACTACCACGTAAAGTACGGAAAAATTAGCATATTTACAAAGTTGTTTCAGTTATCATAAATTCAAAGGCAACCACTAATGAAACAAATATGGTAATCAGCAAGGAATCCAATAATTACAACCAGGAAGCAGTTGCAGAGAAATATGCAAGCAAGTATAGGCAAGCTACTCACTAGAATGAGAGATCCTGGATCCAATTTGTTCTGGACATGAAATAAGAGGAGATTTTTCCTCACTTTGATTGGTACTCTCCTCGGCTGTTTCATTTCCATCATGAACCAAGGAAACATGACTATCTTTGACCAGATGAACCAAATCAGATGGAGCTGGTGGGTTTGGAGCTTTTAGCCTGGGAGCAAGAAACCCATTAAGGATTTCATTGAAAAATCCATCACCACCCTGGAACCACATCAATTAGAATACAGCAAGTTATTGGCATGTAAGAAAGAAAATTGCCTGGAAACAGAAAGCAAATAAAAACATGATTTGGTAAAAGCCCCTTTCTACCACTTATTATGGCTTAATTTCTGGAGTTCAAAACATAGATTAAATAAAACGAATATGATGATGAATTCCCAAGTCAAATCCCACAAATTATTTCCTTGGTTAAAAAGGAATGCAAAATCTACATGACCATTGAATAGAAATTATTGAACTTGTAACATTAACGTGTTAGCATAGAATGTTTGACATGGGACATTTCACATTCTGAGATGCTGTACCTTCTGATAGTTTGCAAGATCACAAAGGTAACATCACCAAATTATAATGAGATTTCAAATTATTGATAAACCAAGAAACGAATAAAAAGGGTATTTCATCCTTCACAATGTTAATTTATGCATCTTCTTTTGCATCTCTGTTATTGAGGGAAGGGCGGCTAACTAAGAAGATCATTTAGCAGCATGAAGCAACTAACAGCACATTATCTCAACATGAAACTAAGTATGCATGCTGCTCACTGTGCTCAAGGGGAAGCATTCCATTCTACTATAACCGGACATGCTTCTATAAATTTATCAGTTAAATAGCACTACGGTAATTGTTCATAATATTAAGAAAGCA
This sequence comes from Vachellia collinsii, assembly GCA_006871305.1. NCBI lineage: Eukaryota > Viridiplantae > Streptophyta > Magnoliopsida > Fabales > Fabaceae > Vachellia > Vachellia collinsii. The sequence goes on from QFDD01115253.1 coordinate 11,931, forward strand.
TCAAAAGATATGCATGTTCTTACAACAGCTACAACACCATCATAGGAGTTGAGCTCCCTGCTTGTTATGGAGGACATCACATCAAAGGCCTGTCCAGCTCTCTCCGTCACAACTACCTGGTGAAGAGGAGCAAGATGGATTACTAAGACATCATTCAACAAGGAAATTATATTAGCTGTTGGCACCTAAAAATATAGAGTAACAGTAGCCTATTTGTTCCCATTTGAAAATCAAACACTGAAATTTCATTATATCATCATTGCTCTTTAAGTATCAGAGCTAACATAAACTTCCTTCAGATGGGTATGGATTCATAATTCGCACATACTTCCTTATGAGCCCAAGAAAATTCAAATATAAGTCAACATACAAATCATTGCCCAAGCCCAGTTCATTAAATACACATGTAGAGCCCCAGCTAAGCCTAGTCAAGTTCAAGAAGAAGATTATAAAAATGTAACAGATATATAACTAAACACTTGTAATGGTATGAGGGGAAAACCATTCATTAATACTATATTCTATTCTGTAAATGATAAGATGTTATTTCCGTTTGTATTTTGTAGTTGAGAATTCAGGTCAAGTTGAAGGGCCTATTTATTACTGATTTCAACATCCATTAAGGTGCTTGGTTTCAAGGAATAGGGATATCATCTACAAGTATCTCGGTAGGTAACCAGTAGTCCGTTTTAGCTCAATTGACTGGCTAGGCAAAGTAAAATGAAAGCAACCAACATATTATCATTGCAAAATGTAACAGAGGATCAGGCATGATTTTCAATCTGTTTTTTTCCTTGTCAACCATATAAAGTGGATGAAAGTGCCTTAAAATTCAGAGGCTTGCAACATTGCATGAATTGAAACAGAAAGTTATCTCTAATTCAACCACTGAACAGAGTGCAAAAGTAAGGGTTGGAGAAAGCTATTACATGTCTCAGCATGAGCTTCTTAAATAAGGTATAATAGCATAATAGATGTTAAATGACAAATACTTTATGTTTAGAATATTTGAACGTTCAGAAAACCACTAAACATGCAAAAAAAACGTTTACCTTTGTTTTCACTTTAGCACGGGAGAATATAGGAGCCACAGCTTCCCAAGTTCTGCAGCCAAGCCCTTTCCCACTCCTTGGATGAACAAAAACCTAACGAATCAGAAATAATCTCTGGGAAATGTTCATTGCAACTAATCAATGGAATTTAAAAGAAAGTATAAACGCCAGAGTTTGACTAATACCAGAACATACCATGAGATTCTTTGGTCTTTCAACTATGAGGTTCAAGGAAGCATTAAGCTGATTTACCCACGTCTGACATGTTTGCAAATTATTATGGCCAAAAGTATATTTAACAGGGACCAGTGGAGAAGGCTGAATCTCATTCCTTAGGGCACCATATACTGTGAACCGGTACATCTGCACCATTGTAAGAAATAACATTCACCTTATTTAATTTGCCTCCGAAAGAATACAGGCAAATAAACAAAAACAAGAACAAACCTTTAAGTCATGTCCAATAAGATGTTTCATAGAACGAGAGATACGAGATGAATGCATCAGACCATAATCGATAAACTCAGCAGCATATATGTCAGAAAGTTTAATCTCCGTAGCAGCGTTAGAAATGTCTTTTACCCCCAGACAGGCTGAAGTCTTCTGTTCAATTGAAAGTTTAGGATAAGTATTAGACGATGAAACATGAATTACCTGTTTATTTGTAATTAACAGCTTTAAGAATAAGAACTATCTCAACAATCCATGATACAATAAGCCTTCTTGTCTTAAATATTTGCAATTAGAAAAGCAGGGCCGGGGGAATGGAAACCAAACATGACCAAACAAGCCCAGTGAGACTCATTCAGACCATAAAGAATCCTTCACCGCAATTGGATCAAAGTTAAGAAGATATTGTCCTCGATGATTAAAACAGTGATAAATATACATATAAACCATCGATTAAGACAAGGGTGAGACGTGACTAAACTGAATCATACCATAACGTATAAAATTCAGGTTCCAAAATTTAGTCATACTAGTGTAATGTAGAGCATTTTCAATAAATACTTGATCAGGGTTAATCTCCAAAAGGCCAATACCACTTACATTAACCAACGGCTCAACCGCCGCCCAAGATAACCTATCTGAATTAAAAGTGAGGGTGACCTCCCCAACATGATCTAAGAAAATGTTGCAGCTCGAGATAGTTGATTCGTCATCTAGCTGAGCATCAGGATGACATTTATCTTCTGCAATATCATAATTCCCATCTCTTTCCATCTAAAATGGAAGAGTCAAGGAAACAAGATAAATTTCGCCCGATTCGTTCAAAACCTGAAGAGATCGAAAAGAAAAGGAACCAAAATAATAGGGTTTTACTTCAGCAGAAGCAGATATCCAGAAAGAAGGAAAATTATTGGGTTGTTTTGTTGTTTTAGGCCGTCTTGGCTAATTGGCTTTTTTATTCGCGTTGTTATGAGAAAGATACCATGCAAGATTCGCACTTTCGATTCGAAATTTGGTCAGATTAGCTCGAAGCATAGGCTGGATCAATTTAGCTTGACCCTTGAATTAACCACATGAAAAAATAGTATTGCGATAGTCTGAGATTTTGTATTGGGAAAAAAAGAGAGACTTTTTTTATTAATTTTGGGGGTTTAATTCGTGGGATGTTCCTAAACATAGAGATATGATTGGACTGTAGCTTACAAGTTTGGTAGTCATTTCTTCTCTTCACCAAAAATTTATTAATTTGAATCCTCTTACTGAGGATATGTGCCCAAGTTAGCATGTGATGATAGCTTGGACAATATTGCCTCCAATTAGATAATGCAGTTAAAAGTTCTCTGATGGACCATGATTTATGCCTTTTCATTTGATCACAGTGGAATGCAAGATTGTCTGCTCAACCCAGCAAGGTTCAGAATTCAGTTGTTTGTTGTTTGAGTTTCTTATAGTTGTCTCGTTAGCTTTGTGTCATTTGATGTCATTTGTTCAGTTTTTAATTTTTCTAAGTCTGTTTGTCTTCTGTTTTTCATATGATGAAAGTTACTTTTCTCTTGGGAAGCAAAAACACAAGGAGGATGGTTGCATCTCTAACTCGAATAGTTCAAACTTCAAAGCCAGAGGAAAAGAACAATGTTAATCTATCGAGGGGACAATGACCTTGTTTGGTTCAATGTAGCAAGGGAATGTGTCATCAAATAAAGGTAAGCAAACTTACACAAGGGAATATTATAAGCTTTATTTGATTTAAAGGGAGATCATGATAAAGGAAATATTTTAATTATTTTTATTTGATTTATAACGAGAAGAGAGCAAATTTTAAATTGAAAGTTATACCATTATCATTTTATTTATTTATTTATTTTCATATTGTTTACATTAAAATGACAATTTACTAAAATGTTTGAAGTACAAAAGTGTATTACTTTACTTTTATATGGTAACATAATTTTATATAATCTTTAAAAGATGATAATATTAATTTAAACACTTTATAATTAGTAGATTTTTGCCTTTATGTCTTTCCTTTATTATCAAAAAAAAAAAACTTGAACACATTGTTTCATCTTTAATGATCCTATTGCATTACAGAATATATTATGATGCTATAAGATGTCAAAAAAATATTCACACATGATAAGATATAATACTCCATACTCTTTCCCTGACATTTGTGATAGCTTTCTTGTGCTTTCTCTAATAATTAAATGTTCTTTAAATTGGAGGGAGAGGGAAGACAATTAGATTGCAAGGAAAATTAATAATCCCAAAATACTGCTTTCTTTCGACACATTTTTGTTCAGTAACTAATATTTTCAACCTTTCTCTTGGATAGAAGATACTCAATCAACCAAATTGCAGGGTGCTTACTTGGAGCCACTGGTATGGTGGTGGCTATCGCAACTTATTTAACCTCTTTCAGGGGGGAAGTATCTGAATAACTTGCTTTTTCCATTTTAGTCGTACAAGGATTGTAGATACTCAAGGTTGTTCCAGTGTTCAGAGAATTACAAACAATCTCACATCTCTATTCTTTTTTTCCCAAAAAGCAGAAAAAAGATGGAAAAATTACCTTCACCAGATTCAAATATATCAAAGGATTTTCGTAAACACTGCTACTTTAATAGCCTCTTTAGTTCGCGGAATCTATGGAAATGCAATAGAATGCAATTAGTGAGAATGTAATGTAACAGAATGATAATTACATAGTATTTGTTTGGTATGATGTCAAGGAATTATGAAATGAAATTCATATTTTATTTATAAAAAATAAAAAAAAATCTATGAACTTTTTAATTTTATTAAGATTGAAAATGAAGGATATAAATATCTAAATACTGATTTATGAAAAATATAAGTACATACATGTTAATTCATATAAACTGTAATCCGAATTGCATAGTTAAAGCTATGTAATGAGAATTATCTGATTTAATGTAATCCGTTGTAAACAGGATTTAATGTAATTACATTATTATACCAACCAAATAATATAATTAATGGAATGCATCAAAATTAAATATAATGCCATAGGATTTGTTGCTACCTGCTTGGAATATGATGTTCAACCCTAGGGGTTGTTGCTACCTGCTTCATGCTTAAGACTCCTACTGGTGATTAGTAGAAGAAGAAGCTAAATCCATCTTCTTCCACCACCTCAGAGCTGGGATCAGGTAAGAAATTGCATATAAATATACCATAGGATTTCTACGTTGTTACAGAATACAACTCAAATCAAGCCCAATCAGTTCTCTGGAAGAGCAATTAATAATCAAAACATGCTTCTGCATTACTACAACAAATTCCAACTTTGACTCCTATGAGTAATCACTAATCAGAATGCTTCTGCATGTGGTAGGTTCAATATAAACAACCCAAAAAGGGTCAAATTCCAAGTAAGGATTTGGCAGCATTACAACAAAGATCAGTTCTTGTCCTCAGATATAAACCTCTACAGACACAAAGATCATGTATCAGGCAAGAGTATTTCTTTCTCATTTTGCGAGAAGCTAGTTGTTTCCGCGTCTTCCTTTTGTCCTTCCA
>QFDD01115255.1:0-14070 GCA_006871305.1 Vachellia collinsii
GAATACCTAGATAGAGTCGAGTAAGTGAAGTTAGCTGGGGGGTCTAAGAGTTGTGGAGACACCTGCTTCTTGTGAGCTATGAATTATGGGTTGACAATCGCTTTTCCGATCGGCTCATCCACGGCTATTGTGAATGTTCAACTAGATCTGAAAACTCCAGATCTAAAACTCCAGCTGCAACTCCAGATCTGAAAGATTCAAACTGAAGAAGAAGAAAGAACCAGAAGACTTGTCTTAATGACCACCATTGTTCAGAGACAGCGAAAGAGAAAATCGATGAAGATGAAGTGTGTAGGCGGGAGAGGCAGAGGAGGGTTTTCTCAAGAGAAGTGAAGCGAGGAAGGGGGAAGAGAAAATGGAATGAATTTCAAAAAGGGAAGGTCTTTTAGACCGCACCAGTTGGGGGCGGTCTAAAAGACTCTGATTTTAAACCGCACCTGTCAGGTGCGGTTTAAAAAAAGCATATTTTAAACCGCATCTAACAGGTGCGGTCTAAAATGATATGAATTTAAACCGTATATTGTAGATGCGGTTTAAATGATTTAAAATATATGTTTATAATTACAAAAATGCCACCGGTCATATTTTTTAAACCGTATCTTTTTAGTGCGGTTTAAAAAGGGCGGTCTAAATACACATTTTTCTACTAGTGTAAATAAATGTAATCAACTCATTAACTTTGTCTGAAAATTGAATGAATTTTTAATTTTACCCTTATTTAAGAGAAAAGTTTTCCATATTTGTATTACATTCTCTCCATAGTTGATGACTATAAATTGGGGTAATATTAGAAAAGCTCGATCAATACGCTCATCATCAAGTCACTTATATGAAGGATTATCTATCTTTTTATCAGAAGGTGTCTTATAATGCCCGAGTGAGTATATAATTGGTTAGCTTAAATAGACACGTCATTCAACAAAGGTAATCTATCTTGAAGATTAGTTAAAATATTTTTTCCCCAAGAAAAAAGGTTATATGTATAAAGTTTCAACTCTTGGCCACATTGGTATTGGCATTAGAATTCATTATAACTAAACTTTTCTTTATCATATCTAGTTTATTATTGGTAATAAGTTCACAAAGATCGGTCTTTCACTAGAAACATTTTGATATCATCATCACAAGTTTGGTTTTCTGATAATTAATTTTTCAATATTAGACAATCAAACTGGAACATAAAATAATTAAACATTCATGTGACCTCATATCCACAAATATAACTCAAACCTAAACAAAACTTTTAGAAGGGTTAACATCCATGTATATCCTTGAGCACAGTAAAATCCTAGTTTTCTTTTTCTATGCTTAATTCACTGTTTTGTGTTCAATGCAGTTTTCTCATGCATTTGTGGATCTATGGTCAAATTAACTGCCAGTGAATATTTTGTTCCATTGAAAAGTAGTAAAATTATAAAAATTAATACTAATTCTTCTATTTCATAGTGCAAAAGGATTAAATATCATAGATTGCATGTTTAATTGTATTGTATACAGAAAAAAAATACTTACATACTCCAATAGTATCACATCATTTTAAGTAATGACTCATTTAAATAAATTGCATGTTATTTTATTTTAAGGAAAGTTAACTTCTTAATAAAAAAATAAAAACTTAGCTATCAGCCAACTAGGATTAAAATAATTCGAGTTGTTGTATTTTCATTAGATAAAATTTAGATGATGTTACACCTCTAAAGTATGTATGGATTTCTTACTTTTTTTTGTTACAAAAAAGTTTAGAATTAACTTGAATCTTAGGAGTTCACCAGGGTTAAAGCATACTTTCGAACTCAAATAGTACTTACAGAAGTACTTATAAATCCCACACATACTGCATAGGTCTGTCTCAGTTTATTCATCAGCAATTGTCTCCTTATAGCAAGCAACAGAAATGTCTTGTAACATTCATATATTTATATTACCCTCGTTCCCTAATATAAGAACTAGTTTGCTTTTTTTAGAGAGATTAAGGAAGTGAATTAACTAATATGCCTTTCATTTTTTTCAAACTAATTTGCCTGACTTATAAACTAATATATAATCTAATGATATATATTTCAGAATATATGTTATAATTAAGTTATTTATTTAGCTTTTTTTATTACCCGAAAAAGTCAAATGTCTCTTATATTAAGGAATGGAGGTAGTAGGTAAGTAGATGGTGGAGGTAAGTAGATGGTGGAGAGTTAAAGATGAAAAAGTATATTCATCAATGTATATATTTATCCTTCTTTTAATTAATTGCTATGGCTATTTAAATAGCTAGGAATTATTGTGTGTAGATAGGGGCTAGCTAGAATGGATAATGTAAGTGTGCGCTTGTTGGAATGATGAAGTGATGGGAATCATAAATGATTACGGAGGATCCCCACAAAGATTTAAAGACTATCACATTTAATGCCGCCAATTTGAAGACCGTTGCACTTAAGGCTAACTCATTCCTGTTTTATGGTCATTTATTTTTATTCAATTTGGAATATCATCATTATTGTATTTGATTTCCTTGTCATTAGTTCTAGGGTTTGAGTGAGGCTATAAATAGCCCTCACATATCTCATTGTAAGCAACTATTTGATTTGAAGAAATAATACCATCTTCCTATCTCTATGAATCTCTCTCTACTTCTTGCCTTAATCTCTTTCTCTCTCCCTCTTTTCCATTCTCTCCCTTTCTTCATTTCCCCTTCCCCATCCTGCATCAATTGGTTTTAGAGCTAGGTTCCACTTCCCTTCCGTTACCTAAACCACTAAAAACCCTCTCAAACCTTACCTACCGTCACCTTTTTAAATGCCACCTCTCCATAACCTTCCTCTCAAACAACTTGGCTAAGCTACAAATTTTTAGGACCAAAAATTGTTCCATCCTCCTTCATGCACTGGTGGATCCTTTCCAGTGCGTGTTCTGCACGTGTCGACGTGATGCTCACTGTTAATGTAACACCTTCCTTAGCTTACTTCATTCTATATTAAAGATCAATTATAAACCACTTTAAGGCCTTCCAATGCTTAGAATTAGCCAAGTGAAATTTTAAAACTTTGTGAAAGTTATTGTTCATCGGTAGTGTTTATTTGGTAATTTCAGAATTTTTGGCTAACTTTGAAAATTTATAACTTGTCCTAGAAAAATAAAAATTGAGTGTTTCATGTATCTAAATGAAGTTTATTAGATACAATATGAGGAAAAAATATTAGTTTACCCAATTTCTTGACCAATTAATACATAACAACTCGTGAAAAAGTACTGTTCATTTGGTCATTTTTCATTTTTCAAGATTTTTCTTCTAACTTTGGGCAACCATAACTTCTTTTACAAAACTCCAAATCAATAAAACTTTGAATCATTTAAAATATTGCAATGAATAATATTTTTCTGAAAAATTTCATGCCAATTGGATTTCATTTACTATATATCCTTGTTACCTCAACTTGGTGCTTTAAAAAGGGTGTTAGACCCTTTTTCCTCTCTTTAACTTGCTTGTTGCTTTTCTTTCTATGCACAAGTCATACTCATATGATAAATTAACATACTTGGCTTATATCTACAGCAACTTACATCAATTATATGTTGTAATAATAATATAACAAATATACTTGTGTTTCTTTCCTTCTATGTCTCCATCATCTTGCTTTGGTCTTGACCAAAATTTAACCTAGATGATTTTATTTTTGGGAGAGTGAGATTTCATGGAAATCTCCATAGCATAATTACTATAACAAACATTAATATGCATGATTGTCATACAACTACAATATAGCTATGAATGCATGAACATATATAGTTAATACTTAAAATTTAATGTGCATATAATCATGACATGTCATAACAACACAAATAGCACATATTTAGCAAACAAACATGGCAACATTCATCAACAACAACCATGAACAATATTAATGAGAAAGATAAATAGTAACTTTGCTACCTTGGCTTCTTAGTTTTTTCTCTTAACTTTCTTGACTTCCTTCTTGCTCTTTGGAGACTTCCCTTTGCCAATTACACTCCTTGAACTTTGATGAATTTTTCTCCTCTTCCTCTTCTTCTTTCTTCACGCCATCTTCACCTTCCTTGGCTGCTAGTTTGGTTGACTCAAATGGCCCTCTTTGATGTCTCTAAGTGTTTTATAAAATATCCCCGTATGTGTTAATTAGTTGTAAATCCCATGTGGACTAATAAAATAACTTTATACTAAGATATTCTACCGCTTTATACTAATATTTGCTCTAGCCTTTTGTTTTGGAGCAAAAGAAATATATCTGGCTTAATATGAACCACACAATTTTTTTAGACAGATAAAGATATTTTATAGAGATAAAGTTACTTTAACTTTTCATAAAGCCACTTTATTTGGCCGGAAATACTTTTTGAGAATTCCATGATCACTTGACTAGTTTATGGCCATTAAAAATTCTCAAAATTCACTAGTCATTGCATAATTTTTCTTGCCCCATTCTGCTTTTAGAATTGTCTTTAATTAATTTTTTAAATAAAACCCTAATTTAGCATTTTTTGGGTCCTTTCCTTTTGTTCGGCAAACTACAATTCTAAAGCTATTTTTCCCTATTTTGAAATTGAATATCTGAGGCCTCTGGATATTTTAAATAATTATTTATTTATTAAATAACCTTTAAAATTCCCATAAAAGTTATTTTTGTCATTCTAACTTGAACTAGGCCTCAATTATTGATCAGTAAATTTTTCTCTATCTTTTGTGACTCTGTAAAATTTTTTGATATTTTGGTCAAACTTTGACTAAAATGCCCTTTGACATTTCTTAATTTACCAAAATGGCCTTTAATTTCACAAATGACATTTTGGTCCCATGAAATTTTGAATTTAAACTTGGGTCCCTATTTCAAAATGTCACTTTGGTCCTTTACTTGTCAAAATGGCATCTTAGTCCCTTATTTTTTTCAAAATGACCATTTCGCCCGTACTTTTCCTACGTTTGGTAGAACGACATTTTTACTCTTCCTTTCCTTTACTTTCATCCTCTAAACCCTAAATTAGTCTTTAGTCACTCGTTCAGCCTTTATATCCAGTTATGAAAAACTTGGATACTGTTTTCTTGTGGGTTTTGACACTCTAACTGTGATGTGAGCCTCAGGTCATCATATGAAAACATGTTGGGGTTAAGTTTCTGACTTTTGGCTCTTAAAGTTAATCGATAGGGCACTCTAATGCAAAGCTTTTAGATTATCTATCATTCTCTTGATTATTTCTCATCCCTTGATTGTTGAGATAATGTTTTGATGATGACAACATGTTTTTGCAGGGATTATGAGTTAGTTTTTTGAAATAAACTGTTTTCACAACACTTTCAATCGCACTCAAGTATTTGTGAAAGTATTGACAACACTCAAGTATTAAGTTTCAATACTCAAGTATCGTTGAACAAGCACAGTTTCCAAAACTCAACACTTTCAATGGAACTTGAGTATTGGTGAAAGTGTTGACAACATTTGAATATTAAGTTTCAATACTTGAGTATCGTTAAACAAAATCAGTTTCCAAAACTCAACACTTTCAATGGAACTCAAGTATTAGTGAAAGTATTGAGAACACTCGAGTATTAATTTTTAATACTCGAGTATCATGGGGTAAAACTAATTTCAAAACATAACACTTTCAAGAACACTCGAGTACTCATAAAACTATTGTCAATACTCGAGTACTAGACAACCATTCTCGAGTATCAAGCTACTAAAATATTTTTTAACTTAAAAACTTTCATAAAAAACTCGATGATCGGACACGGTTTTATCGCCTTCCGGTTCGATACAAAATGATTGATCCGAATTAATGCAATATAGTCGGCAACCAATCGTTCTTCTCGAGGAGTGGTTTATTGGCTATCCTAGTCTAAATTGGTTATTAAAAACATTGTTGAGATTGAATTTGCAAAGTAAGGGAGATTTAGTCTAAGGCTACAGAATGAAATGCTAAACTTGCGGTAAATATATTTTTGGTTTTTTCTTCAGTGATTGAAAGTAAAATTTGAATTAAAATGGAGTATAATGAGTAGACTTTCAGTGATGGAAACTTAACTATCCTTGCCTTTGCTTAGTTATGGGAGATCTATCCTTCTGAGTTCAATTAATAACCCTAAGGTATCACTTAGGTCCAATGGTTCAATTAATGCAGGTTTGCTTGAATCCAAGTCAAACAACATTCCTTGAAGCATTGTTCAGCGCGACTCAGAATGCAGAAAGAGTAATTGATGCTCATGCTTTTGAAGGATTGCAATCACAATCACAGAAACCTAATGCACAACCAATTACCAATAATCATTGATAACCTAATGAACACAAGGATCCAAATCTGAAATTCATTTGTTCTAATCTGTATGAACAACAACCAATCCAACTACATAGCCAAATCACAAATTCGCAGATCTGCAAACTGAAATTCATAGCAGTAGAAGTCTCTAGATCTAAAGATCTCTACAACATTCAAATACAAGATATGGCTAGGAATACTCCCCAATGAATCTCTGGCTCAAGTCTTGCTCTCCATCACCAATAGGCTAAGGATCTAGCCTCTCATGATTCCAGAGATGCAGCAATCATCACTCCTACGCTCAGCCATCAGAAATGGAAGATGAAGATGGAAAACGTGCAGCAGAAGGTGGTTGGAAGGCAGGGGAAATGTGGAAGATGGAAGAATGGAGGTGAGAATGAGTAGAAAATTGGAGAGAGGGTTTTCAGAATGGAAAGGAAGTACAGAGAACTCCTCTGGCTTCTGGATTTGCTGCCTCCCTAGTGCAGAATGACGTCCCAGTTCGTGATTGTTCCAATTTAGTTAGATCCAGCTGCTGACCTCAGCTCAAAACGCACAGCAGCATTTCCCGTTTCACGTCACGACTTATAGTAAAATAAGTCGCGACTAAATATATATATGTCGCGACCCCATTGTGATTTTGTCATGACCAATTTGGCTAAAAGAGCTCCAGAAGTCATGACATTGTCGCGACTAATGATATTGTGTCACGATGTATATGCTCCAGTGGCACTCCAATCAGTCCTAAATGCATCCTCTTCAGTTTCATCTCCAAGCATTCGAATATCTCATCTAGACATCTGCAAAAGAAACGAAGGGAACATCGTTAAAGCATAAAACACTGGGCTCAAATGCAAGTACAACTGGGTGGCACAATTTACTCAATTTCCCTTCCGTATTAATAAATATGCAATGTAAGACCATGAAAGGGGAAAAAGGTCCAATTTAACACAAAATGGGTTGATTAAGCCGTAAAATGTCCTGAAATGAAATAGGGAAACCATGTTAATATTAGCGTTTATCACTCCCCCACACTTAAACCTTTGTACTCTTGGACAAAGAATTGAATCGTTTCTACAAAATTACAAGGAGAATTGAAAAAGGCAGCATGCTCAATAATGACTTTGTGATCAAATTCAACCATCAACCTTCAGAAGAACAAAAGATGATAAAATGAGCAATGGCACATGATTAGGTGCATCATTAAGTTGATTCTAGACGCATGAACACCGGGGATTCTCTCACAGGGTGTAAGTGTTTGATCACTATCTCTCCTTAGTTGGGGTTCTTTTCACTCAAAATTCAAATAGCAAACACCCTACCATAAGCTTGTAATAGTTCTAAAGTCTCCACTATTTATGCATCAATACAATGAATCAAGAGGACTTTATGGCTTGTAATGATGGAATTAGGCCACATGGAGTAGAAGAAAAGAAGAAACAAGTGTTATGTGCATGCATGTTATTGATCCATGACTCAAAAATTAGCATCTTATTATGAAATGAAACCTTTTGTGAAGTATTGTTTCAAATGCCTTATTTTTATTTTATATATATTTCTTCTCTTTCTTCTATTTCTTTCTCTTTTTTTTCTATTTTTTTTTTCTTTTTTTTATTTCTTTCTATTTCTTTTTTTTTTTGTTTTCTGTTTTTTGTTTTTTTTGTTTTTTTTTCTTTTTTCAAATCTGGGCACGATCAGGGTACTTCATTGTAGTCGTATCTCTTCTCTTCATTCATATCATTCAAATCATTCAAATTAATTTCTAATAAGATGTCCTCATGTTCCTTAGATAATACGCATACACAACACTTGATGAATGGCTCAAAAGAGGTCAACAAAGGGTGTAATGACATGAGGGTTTGTGTTTGGGGAAAAGGAGGTTTAGAAATGAATGCCTCTATCATGTTCATTACATTAAAACATGTTACGTCTTGACTAAGAACTAGAACAAGTTCTAGAGGATGCAGACTACATGAATAATCACTCAATTTAAGGAATTTAGGCTCAAGAATATCCTTCCAACAAAGGTTTACATCCCCGCTATTCATACATGAAGTACCAAATAACATGCACTATTCACAAGACATTAGAACATTTATCATAAGAAGTATAACGTTGGATAATGATTGAAGATGATCGAGAAAATCACTAATGAACATGTATAAATCCCAAAAGTCCTTGTAAAGTCTTAAAGAAGGTCATTTTCAAAAGCCAAGATTACAAAAATTTACAGTGGGCATGGTTTCCTTGTTTTAATGGATTAAGTTGAATTTAAGGGGTCAAGAAGTTGCCTTGAAAACTATGCAAGACGTGCTTAAAGGAACTTGTCATACAGAAACCACTCAGATGCGAACTTCACTGTTAAAGTCGCGACATTAAGTAAAAAGGTTGCGACTTAAATTGTACTGAGAGTAGGCTTGGGCTAGAAAGGGATTTATGTCGCAACATTATTATCTAGTGTCGCGACATATATGCTTTTGCACATAAAAGTTCCAAAGCTTGACATTTAAGCATGCATTAGGGTTCAAAAATTCATCCAATATAGAGCAATTCATCATCCCAAGACAAGATTGATGATGAAAGATTGGATTTAGAGAATCAAAACAACTCACGAACCCCCCCCCCACACTTAAGCAATGCAGTGTCCTCAATGTAAAAAGAAAGCAGCATAACGGGAATCAGGAAAATTAAACACAAGGGAACAAAGGAAACACACAAAGCCATCGATTGCCTTTAGAAGGAGAATACAATATGAAACTGAAGCCATAAAAGTTGAGTTCCCAAATAAACAAACTACACGTCAACGTGCGATGAAAAACATGAAAACAAAAGGTCGATCACTCCTCCCCGCCTACTCCACCCTGCAGGTCTGCTTCCTCCTCTTCGGCACCAGCATCGCCACCATCTTCTGCAGGCCCGCCTGGTCCTGACGACTCACCCGGTCCAGATGGAAAGAAAGAGTGGAAGGAATAGAGCTTTGCCAAAAGGCCTCTTCAAAACAAGGGGGAAGATCAACGTGCAGAGGTTTCACCATTTGAAGCATGAGAGGGTCCATGAACCTTTGGCGGCGAAATTCATTGGCCATCATCTGTTGGTTCATGGAAATGACCTGATCGGTCAAGATGGCTATCTGCTCACTGAGGGAAATCAAAGAGATACTTGCTTCCCCTTCCTCAGCAGTCTCTGCAGGCTCCTCCACTGCTGGTCGTTTCCCTTTCTTCCTACTCCTCCTTGATTCAGCGGCTTCAGGGGTAGGCCGCGGGACAGTGAACATCCTAGTAGTGATAGGGGCCAGCATTAAATCAGCTTTCCTCTCAATAATCTTCTGAGCTCTGCAAATGTCAGTGATGAGGTGAGGGAAAACTAAGAGAGCACGAGCACTATTTAGGCAATGTAGCATTTGATCCCGCGCTATCACAGCTATATCCACCGGCTGGCCAGTCATGAGCAGGTACAGGAGCAAGGCTCCTTCAACAGGGACGTCAGAAATATGGGCAAGCGGCCGCACGTTGTAGGTCATGAAATTAAGCCACACCTTTGCCTCCTCATTCATGTGCTTCATCTCGAAGAATTGCTTCTCACCCCTCCTAGTCCAACCAGCACCTTCCACACCCATCACTTCGAAAGCCTCATCCCAATGGACGAGGTTCAAATTAATCTTTAAGCACTGAAACTGACATCGCTCAACCACCGGTAACTTATAGAACTGATGAATATCATCAGTATCAATGGTGAACTCCTGGTTCCGGAAACTGATTCCTAGCGCCCCTATAGTGGAGGAATGCATATAAAACTCTTGGACTACTGTCAAATTGGCTGGGTCCCTTTTCTTCATGAGTTCCCCAAGACCCAAATCAACGGCCTGCTGATAGAAACAAAATTGGCGGGTCTCAGGAAAGTATCACTCTTGCACGGCACCCCTACTATTGAACTTCTTGACTGCCTCCGCTCTTGACAAGTAGGCTGGTGGTTTGTCATCTGAACCACTATCTGTTGGCAAGTTCTTTGTGCGCACCATCTTCCTCCCAAACAAGCAGAAAACAAAACAAACATGGCAACAGAGAAAACACATCACAAAATAGAAAAGAGGACCAACACTACCCTATAAACATAACTAACAGATCAATACTATGTGATCATTGGTTGCCTGATTGAATGGGAGAGAAAATTTTGGTTTGGCTGTGGAATAAAAGCAAGGAGTACATATGTGTCGCGACATACGTTAGTATAAGTCGCGACAAAAAATGCACCGAGGCTTAATTGATGGTTTATGTCGCGATATACAGAAAATATGTCGCAACATAGGTTAAAGATGTCGTGACATATATGTAATATGTCGCGACATTGTTCACCAGATTTCGAAAAAAAATGCCTTCGTTTAACCAATTCTGATCAAGGAGAAGGTGAAATTTCACGGCCAAGCCAAAATTTTTGCAGAAAAGGGTTTTGGAAATGAGATGCATTCATTATTATAGCAACATTAACAGAGACAACAAATCCTATAAGAACCTAGGGAAATATGAATTAAGACTAAACAGAGCAATAAAAGGAAAAGATGGAAATACCATGAGTACTTGAAGGAGATGAATGGAAAGAAAACGCAAAGGCACAGAGGAAACAAGAACTCACTGCCGTGAGAGGAATGGAGATGTGAATGGGAGAGGAGGAAGTATATATAGAAGAGAGGAGGGAAATAAAGGGCTGCAACGGATGAGAACTGAAGAGAAGCAGATGACTGTTGAGTGGGAGAGGAAAAATTGTAACGCTTGGAGGTGGAAGGTCGCGACGGTTGAAGAAGAATGAAATGAAACGGCTGGGTTCGCTGATAAAAAGGGTTAGGGTTCTGCTATCATGCACTATGTCGCGACATACAGAAACATATGTCGCGACTTATTAGGGTAAATTCGCGACTAATTATGATAAATGTCACGACATTTTCAAGGAAAAGATAGGCTATGGGCACTAAATGTCGCGACTAAAAAATGTTCTGTCGCGACTAAAATGGTACCGAGACCATTTCACTGGGTAGTCTCAGTGAACAACCTTCGTGAAACCCCAAAATAGACTAAGTCATTCAATCAACCCTTCAAACCAGCAGAAACTCCATGCAATTCATTTCACACATCACTCAAAGCAATAGTCACTGAAAAGCTCATAGTCACATGCTAGGTTCATAATGCCTAGATGGGTAAACGAAATCATGCAATGAAGTGTATGTGTTGGCAGAGAACGCGATGAGCTCAAGAAAGATTCATGGAGAATTTATTAACCAACATAAAAGCAACAGACGAGAAAAACAAATTCCTATTCTACTGGTACGTCCCCTTCAAACTCACTATTTTCCTAACTGAAACAGTGTGAACAACAAGCGAAATGTAAAAGAGAGAGGAAAGGGATGACCTGGTGTCACACCGACTCAACCGGTTCTGAGTAGAGCTTGAGAAGATGGCCATTGCATTGAAAAATCTTACCCGAGACCTCCTCTTGCAACTCTACCACCCCAATGTCATGCACTTTCACCACTGTGTAAGGTCTATCCCAACTAGTCTTGAATTTGCCTTTCTTGAACTTGAAGCGGGCTTGGTACCTCAGCACACGATCTCCTTCCTTAAATTGCTTTCTCAGAACATTTGAATCGTGAATTAACTTCGCTTTCTACTTGTAGAGATCTGAACTATGGTAAGCGTCTAGGCGTAACTCCTCCAATTCTTGAATATGAAGGAGACGGTTTAGTCCAGCTTCCTCCAACTCAGCATTACAACTCTTGACTGCCCAATACGACTTATGCTCAAGTTCGATAGGGATGTGACAGGCCTTTCCATAGATAATCCGGTATGGAGACATCCCTATCGGTGTCTTGAAGGCAGTGCGATACGCCCATAAAGCATCATTCAATCTCATACTCCAGTCCTTGTTAGATGGCTTAACAATCCATTCTAAAATCCTCTTGATCTCTCTGTTTGATACTTTAGCCAACCCATTAGTTTGTGGGTGGTAGGGAGTTGAAATTCTGTGGGTCACTCCATACCTTGCTAACAAGTTATTGAGAAGTTTGTTGCAGAAATGGGTGCCTTGATCACTTATCAATATCTTTGGTATGCCAAATCTAGTAAAGATGGTTGACTTCAAAAAATTGGCAACTGTAGCTACATCATCCTTCCTAGCCGGAATGGCCTCTACCCATCTTGAAAAATAATCCACACACAACAGGATGTAGGTATAACCATGAGAAGGTGGGAAGGGTCCCGTGAAGTCAATTCCCCAAGCATCAAAAATTTCACAAAATAGAATAGGTTGCTGTGGCATCTCATGTCGCTTGCTCACCCCTCCAAATCTTTGACATATGTCACAAGCTTTACAATGGTTGAAACAATCCTTGAAAGGGTAGGCCAGTAGAAACCAGCTTCTAATACTTTTCTGGCAGTTTTCTTTGCTCCGAAATCGCCCCAGCACACAGTGTTGTGACAAAACTCCAGTATTGCACGAGACTCCACTTCAAGGATACACCTCCTTATCACTTGATCTGAGAAGATTTTCCACAGGTGTGGCGCATCCCAGATGTTGTATGAAGACTCGCTTTTAAGTTTTTGCGCCTGAAACGAAGTCAAATGTGAGGGAATTAACTGTGTTACGAGATAATTGACTATATGTGCAAACCAAGGTTGGAAAACAGGCAAAGCACAAAACGGCTGGTCAAGAAAGGCATCACAAATAGAATTTGAAGGTAACACTCCCCTAGTATCAGATGGAAGTCTACTGAGATGGTCAGCAACATGATTGATGTTTCCTGCTCTATCCTTGACTTCCATGTCGAATTCTTGCAGCAACAGCATCCATCTCAAGAGTCTTGGTTTTGATTGAGGCTTATGAAAAAGATATTTAACCGCTGCATGATCTGTGTACACAATCACTTTTGAATTTATGAGATATTGTCAAAATTTATCCAACGCAAATACAATTGCAAATAACTCCTTTTCAGTGGTTGTGCAATTCTTCTGAGCAACATCAAGCGTTTTGGAAGCATAAGAAATCACTTTTGAAAGGTTTCCCTCTTTTTGACCTAACATTGCCCCCACACTCAAATTTGAGGCATCACAAGATATTTCAAAAGGTAACTCCCAATTGGGTGAGGTCAAGTGTAATATCCTCAATTTCTGTAATTAAAAATGAAGGCTAAACAAGTCGCTATAGAGATATTAAGGGTTTGGAGAGTGAAAAAAAGGAGTAAATGTGGAAGTAGAAAGAAAAAGAGGGGTGAAAATGTCATTTTCCAAAATGTAGAAAAAATAAGGGTAAAACGGTCAATTTGGAAAAGTAATGGCATTTTGGCAAATTTGAAAAAGTCAAAGGGTATTTTGGTCAAAGTTTGACCAAGATATCAGAAAATTCTACAGAGCCCCAAAAGATAGAGAAAAATTCACTGATCAGTAATTGAGGCTTGGTTTAAGTTAAAATGACAAAAATAACCTTTACGGGAATTTTAAAGGTTATTTAATATTTGACTATTTAATAAATAATTAGTCAAATATAATTGTTTGATGCATTTAGAGGCCTCAAATATCTGATTCCAGAAGATAGAAAAATAGCTTGAAAATTCTAGTAATTTATAAAATTGTTTCCAAGAGAAATCCCGAAACAGTTTCCTGAATCGGAAAGAAAAAGGCCCGGAAAAACTCCGAATTAGGGTTTTCTTCAAAAATTAATTAAAGTCATTCTAGAAAGCAAATTGAGGAGAGAAAAATCATGAGAGTATCAGATGAATTTTGGGAATTTTTAAAGACCCTATATCAG
>QFDD01115257.1:0-15021 GCA_006871305.1 Vachellia collinsii
ATTTCTTACATTTCCTATTCCTACAGCTTTGTTCAAAAGTGTTAATGTCGGGCTTTGTGATGATATTAATTAATCAATAACATAAAAGTAATGGTGTAAAGCAGTAGAAAACTCTCAAATTAATTATTTTTTTGTGATAAAGTTAATTAATTTTTATTCTACACATGACTCCCTACACAATCCCATTCACCCATTCATTTATTTGTTAATCTGAAATATTGGACATGAATGGTTAAACTTTCAAATAAACATTTAAAAAATATCATTCTCTTAAAATATAATAAATTAATGTTTAAATGCTCATGAAGACATGAGTAGAATTACTTTCAGCAACAAAAAAAGGGGGAGCTATTACATTATGAACCAATTGAACTTTTAAATTATTGGAAAAGTTTGATTATTTTTTGATAAAACTTTAGGAGTATGACTGGTAAAAATTAAATTTTAAAGATCAAATTAATAATTAAAATAGGGTTGAGAATGCAAAGTTTTATCCTATCTGTGAACATCTGTGCATCAAATATTTTCACACTAAAATGCTAACTACATAGCAATATAATTAGATAGATTGAATTATCAGAGTTTGAAGGCACTGATTAGTGTTAACTCTCGTATCAAAGTTGAATTAACAAAAAGAACGCATAATTTAATTGGTGCGTGATATACACTCTCTCTTAGATTCGCCACGCTTGTGTCATTCCTCGTACAAAATTCCTCCACCTCCACCTCGACCTTTTGACCCTTGACATGTTAAACAATAATAATAATTATTCAGATGTTATACTTTTAAAAATATTACCCATATGCTACTGTCAAACTCGTTCTTCAGGTGAACGAGTTTAAATTTATACTAAACTCGTTCACCTAAAGAATGAGTTCAACGATAAACGCACACTTCCAAACGAATGTCGTCCAACAGGTAAACGAGTTTGGGGGCACTCTCCCTCCATCCCACCCCATGTTCCCCCGCTACCTCCATTAAAAAAATTGTTATTATTTTTTAAACCCCTCCTCCAACCAAATAATAATAATAATAATTATTATTTTTTAAATCTCTCCAAACTAATCTTTAGAAAAAAAATAAATCATTATAAATTATTCTGATAAAAAGACGGGCATGTAAAATGAAAAACATTGCACTTATAAATTTATACTCTCTCTCATTTTTTTAAATTAAAAATATACTTAAAATATTAAAATACAAGAAAAAAATTATTTTAATATCTTAAAGATAAGAAAAAAAAATCTTAAATCCTAATAAATCTCTTCTTATTATTGCTTTTTTGAGATAAAAAATTAAGTTAAGAAATTTATACTCTCTTTCACTTTTTTAAATTAAAAAAAGCTAATAAATAAATTTGCAGTTAAAAAAATCACTTCTTCATTGAGAATAAGCTTTAATGTCCCTTTCATATATCCTCTTTACTTGATAATTGAAAATGAAATGATTAGATAATAAATTTATAACAATGATCAATAATTAATAAATGATATAAAGAAAATAAATATTTGAAGAAGAGATTCATTAATAAAAGATCATGACTCGATTAATTTAAAAAAAATAAGAGAAAGTATAAATTATAAGTGCAATGCTTTTCATTTTACATATCCGTCTTTTTATCAAAATAATTTATAGAGATTTATTTTTTTCTAAAGGGTTAGTTTGGAGAGATTAAAAAATAATAACAACTTCTTTTTTTTTGGATTGGGGAGGGATTTAAAAAGGAATAATAATTTTTTTTAAATAGGAGTGGTAGGGAGCATCTTCAAACTAGCTCACTTGGGGCTGTATCGCCTGAAGAAATTGTTTGAAAGTGTGTGTATTCAAAAATAAATTCAGTATAAATTTATATTTGTTTATTTAAAAAATAAATTTGATTATAATATATAGATAAATATTTTTAAAAGTTAAGTATTTTGAGTAATTATTATCAGTAAAACCCCCTCACCTCCTGCTAGTTCAGTATCTACCTTCGTCCCGTCGCCCTGTTTCTCTCACACTGCATCAGACTTTCCTCGCTCGTCTTCTTCCAATTCACATATTCAGATAGATGGCTCAAGCTGTTGAAGAATGGTATAGGCAGATGCCGATCATTACGCGCTCCTATGTCACTGCTGCAATTGTTACCACCATCGGCTGTTCCCTCGATGTATACTCTCTTACTTTCTCTTCTTACCTATTTAAATGTTCTTCTATCTTTATGATTTTGTTAGTTTTCCCCAATAATGGAGATTTTTTTTTTGGCTCAAAACCATTTCAAAGATTATTTCAGCTGGCAAGAAGATGAGGTATTTTTGCAACTTGGGGTTAAAGTTCTTGGAATATTGGGAGTGCACAGGACATATCGATAGGATAACCGTGATCACGTAAAAGAACGAAAAGATTGATTGGGCTATTGTTGTTTTCGTCTTTAGCCATAGTGCTTCTCTTAAGAAATTTAGAAACATGTTATGATTGGGTTAAGTTCAGTTCCTTTACTTTGGCTGAAAAGCTGGAAAAGTCTTGGCTTTTTTGTTCTTTTTTCTTTTATGGTTGACCTTTGTTGTTAAAACTTATCGTTTCCAATTTTAATACGTCTCACTATTTGGTTGAGTAATGATTTTTGCTATGGCTTTGCAGATAATTTCTCCGTATCATTTGTACTTGAACCCTAAACTGGTGGTCAAGCAATATCAATTCTGGCGTCTCATTACCAATTTCTTCTACTTCCGTAGAATGGGTAATGCTTGCAATTTACCTCTTGAAGAATTGTTATGGATTGACATTGCTTTGTTAGTTCACTGCGTCTCCCTTTTCTGCTCTGCTCTTAATACTATATGTCACGTAGCTTCTTTGCCTACATTGAAATATGATGTAGCACATGTTATACTACTTATATCAAATATAGATTCGGAAAGACACCACCATAACAACATTTTAAAAACCCAATTATGTTTAGGATAAACTGTGCTCACACGTATAGTTGATTTTATTGGCACAAGCTCCTAAATAACTGTAAAAAAATCTGAAAATGGATGAAGAGGGTGAAGATGGAAAGGAGAATCTGAAGAGAAGAGAAGAAGCATCTGGCAACCACAGAGTTTCCAAATGTCCTCCACTGAAGCAAAGAATTGAAGGCTGTGCTGTGCAGAATTGGGGAGTTGATTTTTGAGTCATAATAGAAGAGGATTAACTATGGATTTGAATGTGTTAACTTGAATGAATGTATGGGATGGTTCACAAAGTCCTCTGATTTTCTTCTTTTCTTGATGATGTTTTCTATCTATGGATCAGTTTATTAGCTGCTTAGATGTATAGATAGCTTATCTGCACTTAAATTGCAACATATTCCCTCTAAAAAAAACCCTGATAGCTAAGACGGAGTTAATCTACTTTGTTCTGTCAGCAGTTCAAAACAACCTTCTACTTGTTTCTTTCCCCCCCCCCTCTAATAAAGATCATGCACATTAGTTAAGGAATGCCAGCAAAGATTATGCATCCCTGAATTGCATTCCATTATTTCTTTCTTTAATTATTTTTTTTTTGCATCTCTGAATCGTGTTCCATTATTGGCAGACTTGGATTTCTTGTTTCACATGTTCTTTCTTGCTCGATATTGCAAGCTTCTAGAGGAGAATTCCTTCAGGGGAAGGACAGCTGATTTCTTTTACATGCTCTTATTTGGCGGTACCTTATTGACTGGGATTGTTGTTGTTGGTGGGATGATACCATACATCTCAGAGTCATTTGCAAAAATAATATTCCTTAGCAATTCATTAACATTTATGATGGTCAGTTGTGTTTCCATTAATGTTTTGTTGTTAAAACTTCATGCTTAAATTTAAACTGTCTGTGTCATAAAAAGATTTAACAATGTGTATTTTCCAGGTATATGTATGGAGCAAACAAAATCCCTTCATCCACATGAGCTTCCTGGGCCTCTTTACTTTCACAGCAGCTTACCTTCCTTGGGTGAGTTAGAGCTCTTGTTTTAATATTTATATGATGTTGGACCTACTAAGGTTCCTCAATTCTGAGCAGGAAAAATAACGGTCATTTTAGGAAAATTTAGACTGTTCAAGATGATTTAGATGTTTAGATCTATTTAGAATAAATTCAGGAAAAAAAAAACCCATGCAAAAATGCACAGGATTAAAGAATATTTTTAAGAAATAACATTTATAGAGTAAATAGACAGTATATTGGATTTAGTTTTTGTACATAACTGAAGCTATACTGCATGGTATATGAAAACTTCAAAAGAAATGCACATAGATAAAGGCTTATGGTTATTTTACAGATTATATGATTGAAAAGTAATCCTTAAGCTGAGCTTATACTTTGCACTTGGTTTTGATTTTCTTCATTTCTTGAACATAAGCAATATGATCTTATTGTTGTATGAATGTAGGTTCTCTTGGGATTCTCTGTCCTTGTGGGTGCTAGTGCTTGGGTGGATCTGCTAGTATGTCCCTTGCTTAAGTAATACATTAATTTGGTGTTGCATTGAATCATTTCTTTATATGCTGGATGACTTATGATAAAGTTGAAAACATGCTTTTAGGGAATGATTGCTGGTCATGCATACTATTTTCTAGAAGATGTCTATCCTCGGATGACCGGCCGGCGGCCCCTAAAAACTCCTTCATTCATCAAAGCACTATTTGCTGATGAGCCTGTCGTGGTGGCCCGGCCAGAAAATGTTAGATTTGCTCCGCCGCAAGCTGAAGCCCCTCACCATGATTGACTAAATATTTGCAGATGAAGCCCCACATTTGAGAGGTTTGAGAAACCCCTTTTTTGGGGATCTAGCCTTCAAGTGCCTGTGCACTGTATAAAACCATGAATATATACATAGATGTCTATTGAAACAATTACTGGCGTAAGTGTAAAGAAGCGGTATAAATCGTTTCTTTTTGGTTCTTCGTGCCAGGTTTCTAAAATTGTGTCTATTGATTGCCTTTCACTCCAATGCTTCCGGTTATAGTTTGGGACTGACTTTTCTTTCTTTCATTTAAACTATTTAACATGAAGTTCGTGAATGAAATTGCTCAACACCATAGTGTTGACTTGTTAAGCAAATACACATCAATTTTTAAACAAGTCCTCTACGGTGTTAAAAAATTGTTGAGATGGCAAACAAAATGTTGACAAGGCCCTGACATGGAAAGACATACACGTGTGACGTGAGCCTTCAGATATGGATCTATCTGATTCAAAAGGGAAGAACTTACTTGGGTATCTCAATTTCAATTAAAACATAGGCTTGATTCACACTCCATGTTTTGAGAAATATATACCACATGACGAGGAAAAAACGGAGTGTTTTTTTTTTTTTTTGGTACAAGAGTGTTTAAAAGAATGATCTTGGTATATAACCGATTCTATGGCTGAAAATGGGTCTGTATGGTTTGCACAAGGAAGAGAAAGAACATAACTGGTTCTGTATGGTTGTGAACAAATTGAACCGATTTAAATTTAAAGAGTAATCATTTATTTATAATTTGAAAACTGAAATTCAAACGAGTCAGATAATTGATGTTTGTCCAAAATAATTCATATATGGTACAAAGTTTGTCTAAATTTTGAGAACTAGCAATGTGTAACACCTATATATACTAAGCAAAAAAAATTGGCTGCTCAACACCCCCCCCCCCAAAAAAAAACTTATCCAAAGTAAATGAAATTTTCCATTTCCTAAAACCTTTCAACAACCCCTACCTTAACACAGCCTAGAAAAATAGATCCAAATTTATCGGTCTCAAGCAGTAGCTGCTTTGTGTTTCGCAGAGGTTGATGTATCCGGCGGACTATATATTGGGATTGTTTCTCTAGATCCGCTGAAATTTCAATAGCATCCAGCTAGAAAACCAGCAGAATCATGGTCAATGGGAAAGAATAAATAAAAATCCCAAATGCTCTGTTGTTGTTATTGGACAAGATGATAATGAACTGATATTCTCTTTTGGGGTAATGTGCGCAGGATGAAAAGCACTAAAGCTGAAGGCATAATCTCAACTAGCTGTTTGACAAGAAATATTCCCAGATGTCAATATAATCAATCAAACCAATATACTAGAGGCAATAATTGACAAAAAGCAAAACTCAGCAGGTTACCATGTAGTAAATCAAGTTCAAAATTGGTTGATTCGGAACATCAAGCGATGCTTTTGAATCAAATGTACCAAGAAATACCTGCAAGAGTATTATTAAAAAAAAATAAGAACGACATAATGCATGAAGTACAATAGCATAAGTATTGATACCATCAATTAACTTTAGTCCTGCAGCTTTTAGTTCCCATTATAAAGACTTCAAACATTTCGCTCCTTTTCCCCTATATTCCGTCTCCGTCTAGCACTCTTTTCATTTGATTCCGCCAATGTTGCCTACCAGCAAAGCTTCTGTTGTGTTCATTTCAACAACTCTAAACCACGTACTAGGATTTTGTTACCAGCGATTCTAGCAGTCTTGATATCACTCGGAAAAACACACGAGAATGGATTTTTCCCATTAAGGCAGTGCCACAATTAGCTTCTTGTGAACAAAATCCATTAGTCTTATTTTCAACATAATTGACTTTAGACACCAGAATACTTTGCACTTCCACTCATTGTTTTTGTCCATTAATTATGCAGTGACACAATATACTCATTAATAAAACACAAAAATAGTCATGGTTTCGATTAAAATTCTCTATCTTCTAGAATATTTAAATATCTACTATGCATACAGGATATGACGGAAAATGTTGGTAGAAATGTTCTTGCTTTAAGTTTTAAATGTTCGTGCTTTTAGTTTTCTTTTTTTGAGCATCCCAACTTCTTGTAGCATGGATAAGGAAGAGGACTACCAAATCACAGATGTAGTTCAAGAAGAAAATAATAAGGAATCTACACAGGCGACAAAGTAACATCCAAATGCTTTAGAAGAATTTCTATTAACATATTTTAAGATAATAACAATGATAAAATAGTCAGTGGTTACCATAAAGCATCTGATGAGAAAGCAGGCGAAACAAATGGCTGTGACAGATCCAACCTGCAACACACAGCTCATGTCCTCTCAATACAATTTTTAAATGATACCATCAACATTTCAATTTCTTTTCTGACAACTCTCAACTTTTCATTCTCTTGATCCATTCTGAGACTGAATAAAATGAGAAGTTTTTAACAGGTTATTCTGAGTTCGTAACTTCAAGATGCAATCCAAGATACTCAAAGTTTTAACTTCCTTTGTTAATGGGTAATGTAGCACTAATGATGTACGACAATGCAAACATAAAATCCATTCATTTTTCATATTTTACTCAAAAGTTCTGACAGAATAAATATGAATTTTTGAAGAGGAAAAGCTAGAGCTATTCTAATTTAGTTGATGATTGAAGAGGTTATCTGGAGACAAATATGATTTTATACTTCACAAATTTCAGTGGTTAAAGTCAGCAAAGAAATTTCTTACCCCAAAGAAATAAAAGGAAAAGCCAGCAAAGAAATTAATCATGATCTCTATAAATTTCAGTGGTCAAAACTTTAATCTTGTACTTACAGATACTTGCACAGCAATAAAAGATTTGTATTCTTTCCATTATTATTTAATTAGTAGAGGTCCTTGAAGAAGGATGGAACTGGTAAAAGTTAAAATGGTTCATTTTTGACATGCAAATAACACCATGTGAAGAAACTACACTGCAGACATTGACCTTTAGCATACAATGAAATTCATAAGGAAAGGATTACATTAAAAATCATTTCCCAGAGCAATTTCTATCAAATAGACCAACTGAGACGAAAATGCACATACCTCATGAAGCTTCTTCCTTCTCCCTCTAGATTCAATGGGGAAGTGCCTCAGCATGAGAAACAATCTATATATGCTCAATGCGTATCAGACAAAATTGAAAGGCCCACCGCAATAAGCATAAAAACTACTGAAGAAACCGTGACCAAGTTAATAAATCATAGCAACTCAAACAAAATGCAGAAACCTCACCTTCCTCCACAAAGCAAGAAGCCCAATGCAGCCATTAATGACACAACTGAATAAAAAAAAAGAATTTTTTAAAAAATGTCTTTGCATAAGGCAATATTTCATTTTACAGCAGCAAAACTTAGTCACAAGCGCACAAAGAGCTGTGAAATATAAAGCACCTTATAATTATTTATTAAGAAGAAAAACTAACCAGCAAAAAATATATTTCCAATATCCTCCACAACACTATTGTAATCTATCCAAAGGTAAATCCAAATGCAAATCTGAAACCAAAATAACAATGGTTATATTTGGACAACATGATCAAAAAGGCAAGCTCTTGTTTGATCTAGAAGCCACTGAGATTTACGCCAAATCTGACATTATCTCGCAGAAATGACAAATAAACAAACCATAAAAACCACCCAAAATGGATACCCAATTGCATATCTTGTATGCCACCAAAATCCAATAAGCCACGGTTGAGATTCAAAGTCATGATGCAAAAATACCACAAAATCATCAGAAGACTGAATTCTCCACTTACTATTATGTACAGCTTATTCACTCAAGCAAAAGTGATTGGAGACTTGGGGCCAAGATCTGCTGTCAATAGTATTGTGGCTTATAAGATCAGGCGTTGCTGTCTGATGCCATATTTAAAATTTTGATAATAGAGAGCATTTTTCCTTGAATAATAGAATATTCAGAAATACAACATTTTAAGAATACCTCGGGTGCAAACTGAGAATATGATATGAACAATTAGGAATATAATGGATACCAATTGAAACGCGCATTAACATAAATACAAGGGAATTAAACAACCGAATACAGTTCTAACCAGCGAACATAAAATGCTGTTGCAACATGAGATAGATACCTCAAAAAAATACACTGCGCTGTTGATAGATGCATAAATTATCCTGAGTTTATCAGTTTGTAAATTCCTTGCCTGCTCAGTTTTGGAAAAATATTAGAAATACTAGGACTAAACAATTTGCAAAAGACAAGCAATTTCCTTCCACATATGGATAACTACTTTAGGGAGTTGGTTTTATTTAATTCACTAAAGTAAGATCCTTGGTTGTCACGGTCAAAAATCAATAATTGTAAAGATGAGAAGAAAGAACAAACACTTGCCTGATGATAAATTTCTGCCCAGAAAAGAACTAGAACTGTATATGTCGAGAAAAATAGTAGTCCAGGAAGATCCAATAGAATCAAAACTAGTACCTAATCCAACATACATCCACTCAATGTCAATATAAAAACTAAAAAACCTGTTGATCTCAGTAAAAGATTCCCTCTTCGACTTAGCAATTATAGAGAGCACAGGTGCAATGCCAACCTTTGGATGTAAGATAAAAACTAGGTGGTGAAATCCAAATATCACTGCACGCACTGCAATATGGAAATGCAAGAAGAGTAAGACGCCCAAATTGCACACAACAATTAAATATAAAAAGCAGCAAGACTATCACCTCCATTGACAATGAAGTTCATCAAATGAAAAACTTTTTGTGTTGTCCAACCATATTCAGGAACTCTTAATTCAATTCTTATCAATTGAATCTGCAGTATTTTGAAACCAGGAAGACGACATCAGGAGGGAGATTCTTTGGGGGGGGGGGGGACATGAAGCACTATAGGCAAAACAAATAGTAGGAAATAAACAACCGCTTGGAGTCCAGCACAGGGCGTTTGGTATGATCAATGGGACATCATTTCTTTTACATTGCCAAACAAAAAAAGAATATAATATCCCTTAGATATATACAATATCGTTACTTAACAGTAGTTATCATTATATCATCATTATTATTTTCTTTAACTGTATAAAAGACACTTCCATAGAACGAAATCACTTATTTTCTAATTCATTATTATCAAACCGCTCCAAATGCACAACTTTATAAATAATAATTTAAATTAAGAAATTGTCGGGGGGAAGAAATACTAGAAGCAAGCATCATCCAAAGATAACAGTATGATCACCCGTGAATTTCGTTTCATAAATTAACCAAGATACGAGCGCACCTAATAGCTACAAAGTTTTAATCATAATACAGCGCCATTTTTCAGGGGCAGAAAATGGTTTTTTATGGCAAAAACAGCATTCTTTGGCCAATGTCCAAAAAAAAGAAGTATGCCTATGAAGGTGAAACAGGAATGCACAATGCTATATATGTTAAAGAGGGATAAACCACGAAAAGCGTTCCCCCGACATTAATTTACTAGGAAAAAGAATTGAAACTCCTAGTTATAGAAGAAATAGATTCGGAAGGCGCAATCGAAAACCAGAATGTGGAAACAAGATCACTTTTCTGAAACAGCTTAAGCAAGTTAAGAAAGAAGATCACGGAAAATTTCAGTGACAGTAAAACAACAGAGTAGGAAAGGGGGATAAAGAGACCAGAGCAGCGGTGGAGACAAGAGCATAGCATCCGCAGAGAGAGAAGTAGATGGCGTCCCGCAATACAGTGGAGTTGTTGCTGTCGTCCCACCAATTGGAGACTAGAAGAGGAGGAATCTGCTCGACGAACGTCGAGCTCAGTGGCAAATTCCTCATGCGAATGAGGACTCAGAGAGATCAGTTGAAGAAACGGAGAAGCCAATTCGATTCAGGAACACAAGCAAGTAGTAATTCACTCACAAAGTCCCACTCTCAGTCTCAGTCCCTGAAGAACCACGAGGGATAGTGATCCTGAACAAACTTTTTGACCCGATTCCCCCCAGGACTCTGGCACAGAGGTTTGATCACATCGATTTCTTTGTTTCCTTTATCTTTTCATGATAACTTTTCATTTGCAGAAAGTTTTGAGTTCAATTGAATTCTAATCTCTGTGATAAATACTTTTTTCCGTATTTTCAAAAATTAATGTGATTATTCTTCGTAATTTTTTTTAAAACATGGTTGGTCTGATTATCCTGTTCTAATTTCGAACTTTTCATAATTCTTAATACCAACACATCAACAATCATTACATATTTTAAACTCTATAACAAAATTATGCTATATGTATAAGTTGTGAAGAGTACATTTTTTTTTTTTAATGTGACTTATAAATGGGTGTGTGATGTGTTATGGACAATAACTTGAGGGTATTTTATAAAGTAGAGGTAGAGGGGTCTGGAAAATGTTGATATGCTTAGTGGTATCATAAATTCCACGTACACAAGGCCGATCTTGGCCATTCCAGCCGATGCCACATTGAATAAGAAATTAAGAACACAAATAGTGAGAGCAGTTTCGGCATAAACCTAACGGGGGGCCTCTCTACTTGTGTCCCACCAACTGGTCCTGCTTTTCCGAAAAGCCATGCAACTCATAAACTTGTAAACACATAAAAACTCCTTAAACTCCGTGCAGCCACAGTGTCAACACGCCTATTGTTCTGCATTCCAGTCCATTTAATTTTTAAAACTTTAACAAATCGGTTAAATGTATAAGAAATATATATATTTTTTAATTATGCTCTTATTTATAAAGAGGTTAAATAATAGGAAAATAATGAGAAATTATAGGAAGGAGGTGATAAGGGAAAATGCATGTGAAATTGCAATATATATAATCATTTGGAGGATAAAAATAAAATAAAATAAAATACATTATACGGTAGAATGTGAAAGATATCAAACTCAAATTGTATGTAGATAAGGGGGCGTATTAATTATATGCCACTGGCTTGTTAGAGTTGCAATGACCTAACGCAATTATGGTGTGGGAAAAAAAGGTTAAATTGTGGAGAGAGATGGCAAGGCTTGCGGATTACTCATCATATTTGACGTTTGATTTTTGCCGATCTTTTTTTTTTTTTGGTGGATTTAGATGGTCACGTGGAGGTTATTAAAGAGTCTGTCTCCCCGCTCAGTTGCTAGAGAATGAGAATGACAGCTCTAGCGAATACTCGCAGGGGGCTCAAGTTTGCTCCACTCCATCTGTCCCCTCTAATTCCTTTTTAATTGAATCTCATGTAATTATTACCTCAGTAGTTCTTAATTATATACTTCTTTTCAAATTTATTGTAAGAATTGTTGAAAACTTTCTACAAGATGGATCGCTAAAATTTATTCAAGCATCCAACCGTAAACTATGTCCAGTGCGTTTCTCTAACTATGCACAATGCATCTCTAATTAATTCTGTGCAAAATTGAAGACCTTTACACCAACCTGAAAGCATACTGCATGTGGTTAAAGAAAAATTGCACCAATCACTCAGATTCCAAGTCTTTAAGCACTCAGATTCAGAAGAAAAATTGCACCAATCACTTAGATTTACTGTAAAGAGGTCTTATTCATATATAAAACATTAACCGTATTATTTTGATAAACGTTTTTCAATAACTTGGAGGATGAACCTTACAGTATCTGCAAAATTGTTGGTACGTAACATAAACATTACGAGTTCATATTCTTAAAACAGTATTTCCAACTATTAAAGTATAGATGCATACATCTATCGCTCCTTAAACCTCTATGATTAAATTGAGTGGTCTTTTTTCTTTTATAATAATACTCATTAAATTGAGATGATAATTCAAATGTATTGAAATGGAAGGCGGGTATTGAATCAGGGGTACTTGTTAAAAAAATATTCAAGAATATAACACACTTAAGAAGGATGGCCAAATTGTACTGAATTGATTTTTTTTTTATTTTGAGATAAAAATAGTTTTTGTTTCTATCAAGATTTTTGCAAGAGGCTTTCGACTTTGTTTCCCCTGAAGGTTGCACCTCCCCAAAATTGGCGGGGCGACACTCTGAAATCTAAATATACTGGATGAGCGGGGCCCACCTTTGTTTGTCCTCTTGGATTTACAACAGAACAACCACATTCACAATCCATCTCATCTCGTGAACAAGGCACGTTAGGCTGTGTTTTGTATCTTGGAAGCAAGAAGAAAGAAATGGGAATGGAATCCTTGCCATTCCATGTTTGGTATCCTGCAAATTAATTAACACTGTTCTCCATCTGCAGATTGGTTGTTGATTTCATTTAGATGATCCCAGAACACCTGCAAGATCACTTCATATTTGAGGTGATAAATAAAAGCTGCACTTCAAAATGAATGTGATTAAGCATGTGAAAATCTGAAAAGAAAATACATTATTTGTCATATTCATCATCATCATCTTCTTCCGCTCTGATGATCGTTCATGCTTCTCTGCTAACAACCTTTTCTCCTCCTTCACTGGTTGTTCCTAATTGTTTCTTGTTTGCAATCTCCATCGTTGAACTCCTTGAACTGGTTATTGTATTTTTGAATTGGTCCTCGTTTGCGATGATCTTTCCTCCTCCTTTCCTCGTCGTACGTGTTTGCAATCGTCATCAATCTATCCAAGAAGGGGATGGAGAAAAAAGATGCGATAGAGACAAACAGATCAAGCAGTGATGGAGCATTCGGGTTGCCGATGGTACGAGGAAGATGGAGATAATTGGACAGACAATAGTGATGATTGCGGCAATGTTCAAGGAAAATGCTATCAATGAGTTCAGTAAGAGAGCAGTATGGTTGTTAAATTTGAGTCCTGGCAGGAACCAGTTTCAGTGCTAAGCTTTAGGTTTAGCTCACCCTACTAATCTGATCTGGACGGTTCAGATTTGATTTTTTTTAAAACAATAATTTTGTAAGTAAAAAATTATTTTTTAAGGAAATAGTGGTTAAGAGATTGCTTTTATTTTTTATTCTACATCTACTGAAATAATTCTTTTAGAAAAAAATAGATTTTTATAAAATCAAATCTGGACCATCCAGATCAAATCTGAACAGTTCAGATCAGATTAGTAGGATAAGCTAAGTTTTATGATTAGCATTGAAACTGGTTCCGTCCTGGCACGATAGCTCTAAAAGCTTATTCCAATTAGGTGAATAGACTAAGAAATATGTTACTGCTCTATTACTTTTAACTTTAAAGAGTCATTCTTCATAAAGAATGCTGTTTCACGAGGGAAAACTCATAGCAAAAGGCCATACAAATTCAATTTGGAAAATAATTCATACTCGAACGACCTAATTATAAATTCGGTACATTTTATTCATAACTTTGAGAATACAATTAGAATAATAGTTTTTAGCTACAACATAGCTTAAAATAGTCAATGTTCCGTTAACATTATTTTGATACTATAATATATCCTCCCAACTTCAATAACAAGTGGATCCGTGGCGCAATGGTAGCGCGTCTGACTCCAGATCAGAAGGTTGCGTGTTCGATTCACGTCGGGTTCAAGTCCCAAAGGATCCTCTTCTTTTTCGACTTTCCACATCAAAACGCAGCGTTCAATCCTGAAGTTAAACTGACATGCGGTTCCGATCGAGAGACTCACCGGTGGATCAGTCGTGGTGCCCTCATACTAGCACCTCTCTCCATCTTCTTCGCTGAGATCCCTAGATTCCTCTTCCCAACTGCGACGATGTTTTTGGTTTCTCGACTGCGCCAAGCGTGTCGATATCGCTTTTACTGCACAATCGCATCATCTTCAAATTCATCTGAAGCTGACAGTCATATCAAATGGCCAGGTCCCTTTTCTCCTTTCTCGAGGGCGGAATCCAGGCCGGTTCTCGCTCGTCTCAAGGCCGAGAAGAATCCAATGCGGATCCTCGAGATTTGTCGGTCAGCTACGCTCAACCCTGACGCTTACATTGATCGCATTTGCTTCTCCATCGCCATTTCCAAGCTCGCCGCATCCAAACACTACGAAGGTATTCGTCAATTCCTTGAGGAATTGAAGACACGGCCGGACTTTAATAAGAACGAGGGTTTCGCCTGCCACGTTATCATTTGGTTTGGTCAAGCTAACATGCTTAAAGATGCCATTCTCACTTTCAAGCAACTCGATGAGTTTGGCATTACTCGTTCCGTTAAATCATTGTATGCTTTGCTAGTTGCTTGTCAAATTGCTCAGAATTACGATGAGTTATGTCGAATTTTCATCGAGTTCCCTAAAACATATGGAATAGAACCCAACCTTGACACGTACAATGTGGGAATCAAGGCGTTTTGCATCGCGGGTAAGTCTAGTTCTGCATATTCGATATTAACTGAGATGGATAAAAAGGGT
>QFDD01115259.1:0-11394 GCA_006871305.1 Vachellia collinsii
ATATATATTTAAATGATTAAATGTATACTTTAACATAATAAAAATATTTCATTCATGCTAATTTGCCTTCCCGATTGGTCACATCGAGTTGAGAAAAATAACAAGGAAATAAAAATAAAAAGATCCGTCCCATTTATGATGATTAGCTCTAAAATTAGAATTTGATTTTGTCGTTACGGGAAAAAACAGAAATTAAAAAAATCTCTTATTTTTATTATTGGTAGTTATAAAATTTCATTAAAAAAATTAAAATTGAAAACGAAAATTAAAAAAAAAAAGGAAAGAAAAGGAGAAGCATGCAAACCGTACGGAATACCTACAAAAGGATGGTTGAAGAGGTAGACACGAAAAAGTTTCAGGAAAAAAGGAGGCACGTAAAAGAGGCAGAAACTAAGGCATGTTTGTTTGCATTTCCTATTTTCTTGTTTATGAAATTGATTTTAGAAACAATTTCTAAAAAGAAAAATAAAAAAAATCTGTTTGAATATTTTTTTAAAAAAAATTATATTAAAAACAAACATATTCATCACATCATGAAATTTCAAGAATAACTCAAATTCTTAGATAGAGAAAATTTATTAAATAAAGGATAAGTATATTCCCAATTTTTCTAAACAAAAAAATAAGAAATGCAAAAAAAACAAAAAAAAAACAAATAAAATCTGTTTTTGTTTTTAAAAAAAAGTTTCTGTTTTTAAACAACGCCCCAAATAAGTTTTTGTGTTTTCTTATCTTTGAAAAAAAAAAACAGTTTTAAAAAATAGAAACAAACACCCCCTTAATATTTTACTTTTACCATCATTCGAAAATAAATCTCATTGTAAAACGGGTAGTTCATCTAAAAGACCACCTCGCTGTTGCTTTGATCAGACAAGATCTTGAGATTCTTGCACAAGTTGGGGTGAGTTAGACAAAATGCCTCATATATATCGTGAGATTTCTTTTAGAAGCAAATGTTGGGGTGAGTTAGAGTCTCGTGTAGGCATTCATTACCTCACTACTCGAAGGAATATTAATTATATACATAAAATATGGATATTCGAATATTATTGAAAAAAAAAATTGCTGAAAAATCACCTGCCCATGCCAAAGTTTATAGTCCAAAGGTACTTAACGTTGAGAAAGTTGCTGAAAATATCCCCCATTACAAAATTTATTACGCAAACGCCTTGTGAAATTTGTTTAACAACCCAGGTGCACATATATCATAAACTTTTCTTTATCTGTGCACAACCTATTTTTAACTTTCCTTTAAATAAAGAAATTTGTACATAATTAAAGATAAATTGCATACAGTTAAAAAAGAGTTGCATCTGCTGAAGATATAGGATGCATCTAGATTGTCAAACAAATTTTACAAATGTTAAGAAAATAAATTTTGCAATGCAACAATTTTTCATTTCTAGTATTAATTTCTTTATCAAACCATATATATCAGCGTCCATTAATAATAATAATAACAATAATAATAATAATAATAATAATAATAATAATAATATATCTGTGTGTGTGTGTGTGTTAATAGTTATACTCACATCGACCAAAAATGCCTAATTGTGTTTATAGTCCACAACGAGAATATATATTGGCTAAAACCACAACTCTAAGCCTTCAAATTTATTTATAAAAGGAACTAACACCATGTTTTCGGTTTTTTTCCTCATATGCGGTAAACAGTAGCCTTTTTTCCCCAAATGCTGCACTTTTAAAAATATTTACCCATATACTACAGTCAAACTCATTCTGGGGAAGAACGAGTTTGATTTTGATTAAAGTCGTTCTTACAAAGAACGAGTTGCAGGGCAATTTGCGTATCCCAAGACGGAAATCGTTCAGTCCATGAACGAGTTGTAATGGTGAGGCAAGTGGGAGATGTGGGCCAGCCCACATCTCGTTCAATACATGAACGAGATTGGGCAGCTGCCCAAACTCGTTACCCCACCTCCCTCCTCAATGAGTTATGGGAAAAAAATTTTAATAATATTTTCAAATTTTAAATTCAATTAATAAAAAAGTAAATTGGAAAAAAAATATTTTATGTATATTTTGGATTGATAAAGATATATGGATTCAATGAAATTGAAAAAGATTTTTTTGTCTTTATCCCTCAAGGGGATGGAATGGTAAAAAGCTTTTGATGTATTAAGTTTTTTATTAACTTCAGGACATTATAACTATCCCTGGGTTCGACTATTTATCCGAAAATGGTATACACTATAACTACAAAGTTGTATACACTACAATACAAATTATCTAAACATTGTTACGAAATGCTAACATTCGACAACCTTATGAACGCTTGAACATGTTTTATTGTCCTCTTCCTCTATCAGCTCGACCTGATAGTGGAAGATGAGATGATTAGATAAAAAAAAAGAATAATAATGTTAAGTAATTAAAAGAAATAAAACAAAGAAAATAAATATTTAAAAAGGAAGAGATTTAAAAAGTTATAAAATGTAATGGTTTGAATTTTATGCATGAAAAAATCAATCAGAAGAAGAGATTCTTAACCTGACAAATAATGACTTCCGGTACCACATCTTGTTCCCATTCTGATACGAAGTGGTCGTTGCTGCACATTAGCCTCTTCATCTGGTTGAACTGTCTCGGTGGTTTGTGAGGTTGCATTCAAATCAAATCAGGTAGAATCAACCAAGGAAACAAACTGTCTAGGAGCAGTAATCTCTCATATGTGGAAACACAGTATTGAGAAGAAAAGACGTCCGGATTTTGAAGCAACGAAGTGAATGATGGGAAATTAGAAGGAGATGGTGAGCCGAAATGGGATGATGCGAAAGAGGATGACATGTAGTGAGGAACAAAATGAGACGGAGTTGGAGAGGAAAAGGTGGGGGTTGCTGGTGGAGACGTGAAATGCGGCTGACTTAAATTTTCGGGCTCTTGTCTTACAACATTTTCATTTTCAATTGACAGCTGAGTAGACAAATAGCCACCACGATGCTTACTCGATCTGTCATGAGGAATTTCTAAGTGAGGCAATTCAACTGTTGGTGGAGCAGCTTGGGGGTTCAAGTTAAACCGTTGCTCTCGCATCGTGACTAATATATTTCATTGGTCCCGAGCAACCCTATCGTGAAAGTCGATACAGCTAGAGCAATTTGTTCGAGAATTAATTGACAATCTATACAATTGCTCTACTATGTCAGCCTGTAATATTTATAGCATTTGTTGTCACAATTTGTATGAAATAAAATGATGGTATAGGGTGAAAAAGGGAGAAAACTCTTACCGCATAACTAGTAGCCCCGCTAATTCATTGTATCCATCGTCTTGTATATTTCCAATACTATTGCATATACTCCGATGTTCGATCATATTGAGAATTTATCGAAGGAGTACGAACAATGGCATCAGGCCATCTTGCCCATGCGTCAATGAAATCTTTGTACTCATCATTCCAATTTGTACTTATCCTGCCACATAACTGAATAGTGTGATAATTGCCCAATGAAACAGGTGTGGTAGGAATTGGCTGTTCGTATCCAAATTGTCTCAAGATGCGATCGGGGTGATGCAATTCGATAATGTGGAAACATATAAGAGGCACAGAAGCAAGCCAAATTTGAGGTGTTGCAAGACAATACTCTGGAATGAGCTGACGCACTTCAGATGATTCATATGGTCACCAAATTACCTCATCATCCATCATTCTATCAAGAGCACTCCTATATTGGCGTAAAGATGTGTTAGATGGATGAGGATTTTGTCCGCCCTTTTTCCACCTGTAATTAGTGAAACAATTGTAAGGTTAATATTTGAATAATATTAATGGATTGAAGTGCAATAGCACATATGTAATTGTGAACTTGGCATACCTGAAACCCAACGAAGGTAAAAGTGGGTACATATCTAGATCAGGATATGGATATACAGGTCAAGGTGGTGCTAAAGCAGGAAGCAATCCCATGCCCACATATGTAACAAAGATAAGCAACCGCCTATGCCTTCCTCAGTTGGGGTGGTAGCATTACATAATTCTCTGTATAAGTGAGCTAAAACTGCTAATCCCCAACTATATTTTCCAACTTCTTGAAGGTCACAAAGGAGTGGTAGGTACATTAAGTATACCCTGTATCCTGATCTATCTGAGAAGAGATATCCACCGATTAACCTAAGGATGTATGCCCGAGTGAATTGTTGAATTTGTTCGTCATCTGCATCTTCAGGCAAGTGATTGAAGTGTTCTTCCAACCAGCTAATAAACAGACGTTGACCCTGCACTTTATCACTGGAGGGTCTAACTCCTAGTAAAAGTTCACAAACATCAATCCAAGGATAGTCAGTTCGGCCAATGACAGGCATGCCTGCACATGGAAGGCCTAATTGTATGGCTACATCTTCTAATGTTATCGTCACCTTTCCTCGTGTAGTATGGAAGGTATGCGTTTCAGGACGCCACCTCTCAACAAGAGCTGATACTAAACTCCGGTCATAATCAAATTGCCTTATTCAGGCAACGCCATAAAAACTAGATAATTTAAGATATTCAATAATTTTCCGGGGTGGTTCAATCAACCTATTAGCATGCATGACTCACCGTGTATGTAATATTCTTGCAACCTACAAATGAATTTTGGAAATAGTAAATACTAAAGTATAAAAGTAGTAATGGTAAGATGATGTTATAATCTACTTACATTATCATTCCATACGTGTTCTGAAATATGTTGAGGTTGTAAATACAATAGGGAGTCATCATCTGGCCTAGGGTTAATTACCTCTTCTTGATTCTGTGTCATTTTCAGTTATTTTTACAATACGTTGCCCCTGCAGTTTAGCATTGGTGGATGAAGGAAAGAAGATGTAAGCATACATAATACACAAAAACAAATTATAAATTATCAAATTATTGTATTATGAAATTCAAATTACAAATGGACAGTTCATTGACCAGTTGAGCCACTGTGTGGACAAGTCAAGCGGTTATGACCATATTCACGGCATAGTCCACACTGGGTAGGTTGGGCCGGGGTGGTCCAATCCATCTCGTTATGTATATGAGTTGAGCGAGGATGACCTTTTACCCGAGCCATTGCAGGATTGGGTATTAAACATGGACAATCAATATGGGGCCAGTAAGTCTCATCTCCTATCAGCTGAAATGCAGAACTATATGCCATCTGCATTGTATGTGACTGAAAAACTGGGTCCACATAATTGAAATGGTCAACGCCAACTCTTACACAAGCAGCAAC
This sequence comes from Vachellia collinsii, assembly GCA_006871305.1. Classification (NCBI taxonomy): domain Eukaryota; kingdom Viridiplantae; phylum Streptophyta; class Magnoliopsida; order Fabales; family Fabaceae; genus Vachellia; species Vachellia collinsii. Next base: position 5,220 of record QFDD01115259.1, read on the forward strand.
GACATGCATGCATGGGTACTTCTCTGCTTGAAACTCTCCACAATCACATTTTCGTTGAATTAGGTTGACCTTGCAACATCGGCGCGATTGACGCAATTGAATGTTGTATGGTTCAACAACCTCAAACAAGGTAGATATTCTATCGAATTCCCGAACAACACACGACGACGCACTTTGTTGCACTGTGTCCATCCGTTTTATAAGTGTTTGAGAAAATACTTGACCACTTGCAATTTGTGCATGGACCTGTTTGGCACGTTTCACAAAATACTTATTCACCCTATACATGGTCCCCTGCACCAAACCAGTTATCAGAAGACTTCGAAGCCCTTTGAAAACACCATTTATGCACTCTGCAAGGTTTGTTGTCATGTGCCCATAACGTCATCCTTCAATGTCATATGCATGTGACCATTTCTCTCTTGGAATTGATCCAATCCATCTTGCAGCAACCGCATGCTGCAACTCTAACTCCGATAACTGTTGGTCGACAACATGCCGCTCATAAGCATACCCTACAAATAATAATATGTTCTTAGAAAAGAAACATTTATGAGTGAAAAATTAATATTAATTTCTAAAAAGCCACACTGAATCGTACCAATATTGATAAACTTCTCTTTCAACCAATTTGTTCCATGTGCTCTATGAAGATTGGATGCCATATGTCGCAGGCAAAATACGTGATGAGCGTGCGGTGGTTGCAATCCCACTTGGGGATCATCAAGTGCAACCAAAATGGATCGATGCCTATCTGAAATTATGCAAATTTCGGACCTACCTTGTATAACACAATGTCAAACAAGGTATAAGAATCATGTCCAAGCCGCTCTTGTTTCCCCTTCCACAATAGCAAATGCAAGTGGCACGACATTCCGATCACCGTCTTGAGATATGGCCATAAGCAGCGTGCCCTTGTATTATCCATATAGAAATGTTCCATCAACTAGTATAATAGGCTTTAGATGTGGAAATGCATCTATACAAGGTTTGAAAGCCCAAAACACACGATGAAACATTTCAACTAGCTCACCATTTGAAAGCCATTGGGAACACTCTTTATTTGAGAAATATACACATGATCCGGGCATGAAGTGTTGCACAGCAGCTAACCACCTTGGGAGTAAGGAATACGATCTCTCCCAATTTCCGAATGCATTGGCAAGGGCTAATTGTTTCGCGTGCCATGTCTTCTTATACGACACAGTATAGCCAAACATCGACTGCATCCTTTCGATGATTTGAGACACTTTCATGTCTGGCTTGTCAGTCACCATTGCCAAAATACAAGATGATATAACATCCATCCAACTTTGGATGGTCTTGAGTTAATGATGGACTCAGAGTATGAGGCCCCGAGTATTTTGTGATACGCCAAAAGTGTCTTCCATCATTCTTACAAGCCCTTACTCTCAAATATAGTTAATACATAGATATTCTTCGTACTTCTTACATGAGTAATATACCTTAAATGTATGATGCACTCAAACAAAGTATAACTTGACTGCACACCTTAGTACATTAATATTGTTGAACGTCTTTCCGATGTACAGCTCATCATTCTCATTGAATGTTGTTCCTTGCTCAAGTTCAAACTCACTCAATTCATGATTCATTGATGAGTCATCATTAATTTGAGACAAGAAAGCGGTTGTGAGTTCATTTTGCTCGTTCATGCCATCATCATCATCTACGCCATCATCATCGTTCACACCATCATCATTTAAATGAGAATCGTATTCATCCTCATTCTCGAACTCATCCATAGTGTCTTCTACTACATGAGAATATGGCCCTATGCCGTCATTCGAGGGAAATTCAAATTGGTTGACATTTTCACAATCTGGTCCTTGTTCCGCAATATTCACTTGATTACTGGTTGAGGGGAGATCGTGTTCAATGTTACAACAACTTAGTTGTAGCTCAAGCTGGCCATCATTTGTATACTCACCTATCTCAGCATACATTTCAGCACATGTTAATTGACTTGAAAATTGACGATTCACTTACCACAATTGGAGGACATCGGAATCATCTTCCACATTGCACGCTTGGTACTGTGGTGGATTGATACAGGTAGGATACCTGTAAACTAGATTTTTCACATATTAATGTGGAGGAAGTTGTAGCTTTCGTCCAACAACTCTCTTCAGTCTATCCAATGTAATATCGTCATTGACTTTCATTACTTTGACTTTATCGCACTCAAATGTTGCACCGGCAGGTTCGTTACTAATTCTTCCATTTGCAAATATGCATACGAACTCCTTCTTAGACCCCATTCTAATTGACAAATTTAAGGATTACAAACCACGTAATCCGTTTAGTCAGAAATTACCAAGTGTAACATTTACTTTTCAACATGTGAAAATGGTATCAAATGTTACATCAAACACACACATATATAATAAATAAACATTGTAATTATAACAAGAAATAATTATAAAAACAATTCCTCAACTTTACTACATATGGTGTTCAATTTTCAATTATTTAATTTACCTATTTCTTATAATTATAAAAAGACTTGCTATACTTAAAAAAAATAGATAAATTTTAAATTGGCAAGTAATTTAGTGTGTGTGTGTGTGTGTGTGTGTGTGTGTGTGTAGTTTATGTACATATGTTCACAGTTCATCAAATGATGATTTATTTATCTTCCATACATGAAACTTATTTATTTTAAGACACTACTAATAATGATCATGATAATAATAACTTATTCATTTTTTTTGCAAAATATTTTTTTCAACTTCTAAATGTCTCTTAAATTATTTTCTAAATCATAATTACATTAAATTAAATGAAATTAACAAAATTTAGAATATAATTAAGGCACTAAACTAGAATTAAATAACATTTATAAAATTTATAAATTTACAATATAGTTAAGGGACTTCAAGTAATCTTGGATAGTAGAAAAACAAGTCTCATTGGTTTTATGATGCATAAATAACATTTAAGGATAACACGGTATAATTTTTTCACTTTTTCAAATCCTCCCAAACTATTATATCTAAGGTACTTTGGGAGGCTTTAAAAAAAAGAAACAAATTTAGTTTTCTTTTGTTTATATCATATATGTAAAGAAAACTAATTTATATCATAGTTAGTACTCCTCTAGCAAAAATTACTTATGTGAATGAAAAAATAATTTTCTCTGTTTCAATCAATTATTTTATTATTCACATACCTAAATATTTTTTCCTTATTGAAAAACTTTAAAATTAGTTCAACCAACTAAGTTTGTGTTTAGTATTGACATATTTTATTACTTTATTATCGTTTTTTTTCAAATCAATATGTTATATCTTACAACTTTCAAGTAATAATGAGATGTAACTATAGTATACATATCATACTTTTATAAATCATATATCTCTCTCTCTTTTAATCTAAAAATTTCACAACAAAAAAAATATCAACTATCCAAACAATAAAAAATAGTGCCAACATTCATAAAAATAATTAGTCACAATAAAGTACCTTGTTAAGATAAACAAATGAGCTTTAAGTGATGATTCACTTTATTCAGCAACTCCAATAGAAAGAAGGAACCAATAATACACTCAACTGCAAATAAAAGAAAACATGAATGAGCAAAAGAGGGAGCAAAATGAACACAAGAAAATAATGAAGCAAGGGAGTAGGAACAGACGAACCAGTAGAGGAAAGCAATGAAGCAAAGGCAAGGAAAATCGTTTGCTTCCCTTTACTTATAGTCCTTCAGCGTTCCTATTCACTCTCATGCTTTTTCCCTGTTCATTATCACGCCTCTACAAGCTTAGCATCGCATGCCATCTCTCTCTCTCCCCCTCTGCTGCAACATCACATCCATCTCCACTGTGCCACATCACGTCGCCTGCAATGCCTGCGGTGGAGTTGTTCAACCACGTGAAATTGTTCACGTGGTGGACGAGTTTGGGCTTGACACGCCCAAACTCGTTCCTCCCGTGAACGATTTTTGTTGTGCTGCCACTGAACTCATTTTTGCAAAAAACGAGTTCTGTGCAAATCTAATTTCATTCCTCCCATGAATGATTTTAAATGTAGCATATGGGTAAATATTTTCAAAAGTGCAGCATTTGAGGAAAGAAAGTTACCATTTGCAGCATCTGTGGAAAAAAACCCCATGTTTTCCATTATCAAAGCCACTCATACAAGAAACAACATCCTTATTCTTTTTTATAAATGGAACAAAACCAATCATGTACTATCACTAGAAATAGTGAGAACATGCCATTTCTTCTCCTTGAAGAAAATTAAAAAAAAACATAGATGGCAACATTTTAACACATAGAAGACTCTCCGATATACACAAAAGTGTCTTATCATTCTTACATATGAAGTTCAATCAGCCTCTTACCTTTGATTCATCATTAGTACATTTCCTCCATCTATTCAATTCAATAACCACTAGGGGCTACACACAATCTATTTCCAATAAATCAATTGCTTAGGATGATGGCTAATGATGATTTGACAAAGAAGATCTTTTGGGTATGACCACAAATATAAAACATCAAATCAATTTACCCTTTGCAATTACTTAAAATATTGGCTAATTTCGCACCTGTGATCATAGATCATCTATAGATCTTCATCATCCCCTCCTTCATAACCCTATCCTTATTTATTTCTCATATACATCCATAACGTCAATCTCAAAATTTACTTGAGTTAAAAACAATTATGATAAAAGCAAAGTTAGAATAATATCACCAAAAATTTAGAGGAGGAAGATCAACACAACGAGTTATACTAGTTTGGTTTTAACCACTTGACATACGTCTAGTCCTCAGAGTAATTTGAGTATTTCATTTTATCTTCTAAGATTCACGGTTTCTTGGCACCTCAGTACATGGATGAGATCACACTACCCCTTACGCACCATGAGACTACAACCCTCCAAAATTCCACAATCTTGATTTTCACTCTGTAAGATAATAAGTTTGGATTGAATGATTGTCTCTCAAGAATAAATGATAAGTACTGATGAATAAATATGACTGAGAGAATGACAAAGAAGTTGGTGACAAAAAAATGTGCTTCAATAAATTCCTTTGCTTTTCAGTAGTTGGTCCATCCTTAATTCTCTTCTATTTACAGTTGAGAAGTAATTAATATATGTTGGAGAGAGAAATCTTCCCATTAGTCTCATCTTCATCATTCAAAGGCAGCATTAAATGCTTTTGATACAAAGCAATTATATATTGAAGAAATTAATTTATTGAGTATAAATGTATCTGTAGTTTCCAAAGAGTTAGCCTTCAAGAAAAATAAGGTAGATGAGCATTTTTTAGGGCCAAAAAGCTTTGAGACAATTATGAATGATTTGGGAAAGATTTTGAAAAAATCTAAGTTTTGATGCAAAAAGTAGTTATCAGAGAAAAAGACCTTCACTTGAGCAAATATCACATGATTCAAGCATGTATCTAATTTTCAATTAAAGGTTTTGAGAGAATTTGAAATTTATTCAAGTGATAATGAAATCACTTAAGCAAGTTATGTTTTCACTCTTAAATTTGTTCGAGCAAAAATGAAAGTTACATGATTTTTCAAAACAAAGTGGAAGGACTCATGTTACGACTCTAACATCGACGGTTGAGAAATGTTTTTATATATTCAATTTCGTGATGACTCGAGTGACACTGGAAGTTATAGTTTAAAAAATTGAATCACTTGATCAGCGATTCAAGTAAGCCTAAAAGTTGTTTCTTGAAACCATCATGACTTGAGCGATGACACTTCAAAATAGCAAATAGGTCATGACTTGAGCAACATAATACTGACTTGAGTTATTTTCATGAAAACTTTTGACTCTATTCGAATAACCTTGAAAGTTAACTTATAAAACTTCTATCACTCAAATAACACTCAATTGACTAGAACAAACTTCTATTTTTAAACTTTTTCCATAATTAAAAAAACTTCATAGTATTGGCTTAAAAATCTTATGACTCGAGCAACAACCAAAACAATTTTGTTATCGTTAAAACATGAATATTAACAACATTTGCCTACACCAAAACACACATCTATACTACCAATCACATAAGTTCACAAGCTCTTACTCAATGATTGCTTGAGGTTGATATTCAATGAACTTGCGCCCCAATAAAACACAAGAGTAGAAAACTATAAGGGGAGGACTCTTACAAGAAGGATAACTCCC
>QFDD01115263.1:0-14214 GCA_006871305.1 Vachellia collinsii
CGTAAGGAATCATCATTTTATCTTAATGTCCGTTGGTTAGGTGAGAAACTTAACTTGTGTTGCCGGGAAAACAAACCATGGCCTTAATCTGACGCAATAATTAAGATCATCACTAATTAATTATCTCGAGTATACACAGACGCTTACTACCAATTATGAGATTTGCAAAACTCTCACGGAGCAGACAGCTTCGACTTCTTCATCAATTCTATATTCTGTACGCTTTGCTGTGTGTTTTTTATATAACATTTATTCTGACGCCGTTACTTCATCTTTAAAGTATCTATAAATTTTATTCTGACCTGTCTTTCAATATTATTTTCGACTATGTTTATTTTATTTTTGTGTAAACTTACTGTTTTATCCACAAAATGATTTACTTCTAAACTTCGGCCTTTTGTTCAAATTTCTAAATTTACTTTCTTCATTATTTTTTCAGTTGATTTGCCAAACTGATCAAGTCGAGGATATGCTATTCAATTTAGACCTGAAAGAGTCACATTTATTTAGAAGTGTTTGTTAAGCATCTAAAATCAATTAAAAAAACACTTTTATATAAATCGAGACAAAATTCCTATCACATACTTACTTTGAATTACGTAAAATTATTTAAAAGATCAAATAGGTAAGTTATCTAGCTAGGCGAAACACTTTTTTTTGTGAAATTGAACGAAGACAGCGTTTATAAGTTCATGATATATGCTTTTTTTTCCTTTTCGTTTGAAAAATTAAGAGCCAACTCACCACTTGCGAACATAAATTTTATGGATTTTTTTTTAAAAAAACTTGAAACTTAAAATTCGAACTAGGGTCAGGTTAATGAATGCAATCAGTTTTTGACTAATTGCCATCTACAAGTTAAACCTTTGCCGGAGGTCAAAGCCGTCATTGCCTGGCTTCGCCTTAGCCCTGTGTTGCAATTTGCAAAAAGTAAAGTACTTCATTAGTCATTTTCAACTTTAGACGGGTGATCAGATTTTCGCACGCACATACATCGCAGTTAAAAAACAATTGTAATCACATTTTTACTCAAATTTCTTTCTTTGGGGAAGCAACTAAACAGTTATAAAATAAAATATATAATTAAAGAAGTGAATGAGGCAGCACATAGATTGGACCCAATGGGCATCAAAGTGAAAAGGGCTAGTGTTTTTTTTTTTAAACAGATGTGGCCTTCCTTAATTTCCAAAGCGAAGGAGGGAGGCATAGATGTCATTCAAACTTACGTATTTTGGAACCTTCATGAGCCTCAACAAGGCCAGGTCACCTCCTCATTCTTTCACTTTTGGCTGATTTTAATTTATATATAAACAGAGTGATAAATACCATCCTTGTGTTCATTTGCTGCAGCACGACTTCAGTGGAAGGCGTGATATAGTGAGGTTCATTAAGCAGATCCAAGCTCAAGGTTTATATGTAACCCTCAGAATTGGACCTTTCATTGAGAGCGAATGGACTTATGGGTTAGACCTATCCATCGCCTAATCATTAGTCTGTCACCAAACAAAATCAATACTTGCTCTCTTCACTGATCATTCTGCTTCTTTTGGTGCAGAGGTTTACCAGTTTGGTTACATGACATTCCCGGCATTGTTTTTAGATCAGATAATGGGCCTTTCAAGGTGTTCGTTCACTCTTCTAGTTGCTACTCTGTAACTTGAGCTACGCAATACGAGTGCTTGCTTCACTCAAAATCCTCTCTCTTCCATGAATGGCAGTATCACATGCAAAAGTTCACTACCCAAATTGTAAACTTGATGAAATCCCACAATCTCTACGCTTCACAAGGAGGGCCTATTATACTATCCCAGGTTTAAATCTTCTCCAGAACAAAACTTGACTGTGATAATGTCATATCATATGCTTAATGCCACTTTTCTTCCTGGTTGAATTTGTGTGTGTGTGTGTGTGTGTGTGTTTTCCATGCAATGCAGATCGAGAACGAGTATGCTACGATTGAAGGGGCTTTTCACGAAAGAGGACCGAGCTATGTTCGTTGGGCTGCACAAATGGCCGTGGGGCTTCAAATTGGTGTGCCCTGGGTTATGTGCAAGCAAGACGATGCCCCTGATCCAGTGGTTCGTTTTACAGCCTCATTTTTTCACGGCATTACCACTAATTATTTGTGAACATGTTAACCACTTAGCTAATTATATATATATATGTTATGTACTTTAATTGATAGATCAACGCGTGCAATGGTATGGGATGTGGGAAGACCTTCAAGGGACCTAACTCGCCTCATAAACCTTCAATCTGGACAGAGAACTGGACAAGTTTGTAAGTTCTAGTGGATTATATTCCTCGTTCCAATGACGACGTAACCAAATAAACGCCGATGTGTGTGTGTGTGTAACTTGATTAACGGCTTTTAGTTTACTTGGAAATATATGTGAAGCTATCAAGCCTTTGGCGACGAACCGTACTTGAGATCAGCTGAAGATATTGCGTATAATGTTGCCTTGTTCATTGCAAAGAAGGGAAGCTATGTCAACTATTATATGGTAAGGGTGTCATCTCTCCTAATGACTAAGCAGGATACGTGTGAACTCTCTTTTAAATTATGGGTTTGATACAGTACCATGGAGGAACAAATTTTGGAAGAACAGCTGCGGCTTTTATGGTTACGGCTTATTATGATGAAGCTCCTCTAGATGAATATGGTAGTACATTTCTCTCCTTTCTCAAATTATAAAACTGCAGAATCGCAAATCACTTCGGACTACATATGTTAATGTGATTATTAGGTTTAATTAGGCAGCCAAAATGGGGTCATATTAGAGACCTACATGCTGCAATCAAGTCCTGCTCAAAAACTTTGGTTTCTGCCACCCAGACTACTCTCAGCTTGGGCTGGCAACAAGAAGTAAGATATCTAAATACAACTTTTGGGCATTTATCTGATAAATACCTCATTTTATACCTGAATCAAAATTAATCCTGTGGTCTTCCCATCTTCTTCACTTCAGGCCTATGTTTTCAGAAAGAGCAAAACAGAATGTGCAGCCTTTCTAGAAAATAGAGACAATAAAGAAGTCACTGTCCAATTTCAAAGCATTCCATATAAACTACCTCCAGAATCAATTAGCATTCTCCCAGATTGCAGGAGAGTAGCCTTCAACACTGCCAAAGTAAGAATTAAATGCTCAGCGCATGGACATTTCGAAATTTTAAGAAAATGCTTAAACCAGGAGGGAAAAAAAGCGCTTCTCACTTACGAGTTGCTTTTGTAGGTGAGTGCAAAATACAGTACCAGAACAATGAACCCTGTAGTAAATTTTATATCAGCCGAACAATGGCAAGTGTACAGAGAAGCCATCCCCTTCTTTGGTCATATTACCTCAAGAGCAAACGGGCTATTAGATCAGATCAGCACGGCTAAAGATAAATCTGACTATCTGTGGTACACTTTCAGGTAATCAGAAACACAAGTAATTAGCATCAACTTCATTTATAATAAAGTTTGTTACCTTAACTAAATTCTTGATACGCTAACATGCCTGTGTATGAATCTTCCTGACCCAGGTTTAGTCAATCAAGTTCTCGGTCGTTTCTTACTGCATCTAGCCATGGACATGTCTTGCATGCATTCATCAACGGAGTTTTAGCAGGCAAGCCCTAAATGATCTCCACGTCTCTTTCATAGACTGACCTTATAAATTGACCAAATGATGATCATGTCCAGTATATATATCTTTGTTATGAGAATAGACAATTCTTGAATATGCAAACCACAGCCTAGGAAGTTTTAATTTCAGATTATATATGTAGTAGGCAGATTTGAATTGCAATTAAAATAGACATTCGCTGGAGGTAACATGCCACGAGAGTAAAGATTGGTTTGGTCACAAAATTATTTGTTTCCTCCTCTCAATTCTAGGTTCTGCACATGGAAGTGACAACAATATATCTTTCACGATGAAGATCAATATCAAATTGAGAAAAGGAGTCAATTATATTTCTTTCCTCAGCGCAACAGTTGGATTGCCGGTACTAGTACCCTTGTTTTTAACAGTTCCTCTTCATTCATCACCAACAAGCAATATATATATATAAATGTTATACATTGGATTAACATGCAAAATTAAGATTTGACAGAAGAGATAAAGAAAGCTATTGAATAACTTTGAAATATGCATTCTATTTATGCATAAAGGATTCTGGAGCATACCTAGAGCGTAAAGTAGCTGGTTTGCGCAATGTCAGAGTTGGTGACATGGATTTCGCTCATTCTTCCTGGGGATATCAGGTGATTAACTCTAAAGCTACAGAACACTTTAACTTGACAGACTGCAGGTAGACATGATGATTGATGACCTCTAATCTTTAATTCCTACAGCACATTGATTGGGTGTAATTTTGTTCCATCACGTGCTTATGTTTAAGTTTTGCATGAAGGTTGGTTTAGTAGGAGAAAAGTTGCAAATCTACACAGTTGCGGGATCAAGTAAAGTTCAGTGGAAAAGGCTTGGAAGATCAAACCCACTGACGTGGTATAAGGTAATTAGAGTCCTAATTCTTTGTGCTTAAGCCTCTCAAATTTTTCCCACTGTCGTCATTCATATTTGGACGATTGAGATCACGAATTACAAATCAAAATTAAATTTTTGCAGACCACATTTGATGCACCACCAGGAAATAATCCGATCGCACTTGATCTTGGTTCTATGGGGAAGGGTGAGGTTTGGGTTAATGGGGAGAGTATTGGCCGGTATTGGGTATCATTCGTCACGCCTAAAGGAAAACCTTCACAGAGACGGTACGTTCCTCTGTCACTGTTTCGTTTTTGTGTTGAGGTTATTACACTTGCTTGCAGAACAACACAAATGGTAAAAAAAAAATAATGTGCAGGTACCATATCCCTCGGTCCCTCCTCAAACCTTCTGGGAACCTGCTGGTTCTGTTTGAAGAAGAAACTGGGAACCCCCTAAGGATTTCTCTGGACACAGTTACATTGTCATGAAGTAATAATAACATCATTATTACACATCCATCTGGATTCAAGGGAATGTGCTATCCTGAATCATGCTCATGCACACTACGTAAAGAGAGACTGATTCTTTTTTCTCTTGTATTTGGATTAGGATTTTCATTTTTTTATCCCAAAAATTTGAAATAAACAAGCCTCCCTTGAGAAGAGCAAAATTGCCTTCTCCCCCACCAATAATTTGTATCTATTTTTTTATAGTTTCTGTTCATTATGCTTATCCCCGTCATCCACGTGTGATTTATTTATAATTTATTACTCTGACGCTCGTGACGCTACATCTTCAATAAACTCCATTTGTCTATTTCTTTGATTGAATGTAATATACGTTAAAAACAAAAATAAGCACTAATGCTGCCGATTGCATGGTGCCTTGGAGAGCCAGCTTATAATTTTTTTTATATCATGCATAAAAATGTCGAATCTGAATATTAATTTTACAATTCTAATCATCATGGCCTTCTGTAATGTCATTTATATTACAATATGCCGTCTAAATGATGTGCCTGTTGGTAATATTTTAGGGCAGGTCAATCGCAATTTGCAGGACTAATATATATTATTTCACTCTCTTTCCATCCGCACACGCATATATATAAGATTAATTATTTACTCATGCGTATGGACATAAATTGGTATCTTTAAAAATAACACATAATCTAAATCAGATACTATCTCTTATCTATAATATAAAATTAATGTAAATGATCTTGTATTTAGGATCCGATGAAATATTTCTTGGGCGTTTAAAAAAATATTATCACCTCACTAATAATAAGTGAATTATAATATGAGTGAAGAAATATATAACTTGTTCCAACACAAACAACTTTACAACGTTGCACATAACAGCGGCCGGCAATGACGTTGACTTCAACATGCCAGTAGTGTATTTGAAACTTAGGTTTGAGGTTTTATTCATAAATCTGATAGGCACAGGGCATCAATATGTAGTGTCCCAAGCACAATTAATCACCTTTCTTCCAAACATCATCCGCAATGATCAAAACAACACCATGAAACTTATCTTGGAACCATACATGACACAATATTGGAGAAGCACGTACACAAGAAAACCAAATTAGAGACACTTTTGCAGGAAAAATTGCAGAATGGAAACGAGCTTCAGATACTGTGAGTTATGGATCAGGAAAGGCGATGATTTTAATTTTATTTAGGAGTGCCCTACTGGGAATCGGCCAAATCGTCTCTGTAAGGAGCACGGCCCAACTCTACCTGGCCATTATTAGGGTTCATGAAGCCCTTTTCCATGTGGGTCTGTACTGCGGGGTCGTCCTTCGTCTCAATATACGTCTTCACTGAGTCCTTTCTTAGGGTCAGATATATCACTGCTACAATGTAAATGGCCATCAATGGGAACACTATGATCCCGATGAACACATTTGCCACCTTTGGTAGACTGCTATGAATTAGCCAGCCCACGAACCCTGTACTTAGGTAATACACATTGATTCCGATGATGCCTGCCCCCAGAATCCATGATATGATAATGATCTGCGCATATTTAGTTAACTATGTCACTTGTTATTCAATTTTGGATCATATAAATGTGAAACACAAACAGAGAGAGATAGGCTCACGATTATAGAATTCTTGTGAGGACCCATCTTGGTGCTGCTGCTGCTGAACTTGAGGAGTGGGATCAGAGCGAATGGGAGCTCAAATGAAAGTATCATCTGCAACATCGTTTTCTATTAGCATCCTCAAGAAATTTAACGCAACCTAAATCAAAAGGGAATATATGTAATGATGAGGTCTGAAACTGTCTATACAAACCGAGGCAATGACGATGAGCCGTCCTGCCCCAGATGATCCGCCAATAAGGGAGACAATAAGACTAGGAGTTATGGCAATAGTCCGAGTCAACAAGTTCCTAATCCATTTTTTCATCTTCAAGTCCAAGAAACCCTGTACGTAGAACCCAAACAAGTCAGCCAATTTCAGGAAACAGTTAACAACAATGGTTGGGGAAGGATGAGAATCATTGTAGAATGACCTGCATAATGTATTGCCCTGCATAAGTGCCAGTAATAGCAGAGCTTTGGCCGGAGGCTAGCAGTGCGATGGCATAAATGGTTGAGCTGGACCGTCCCAGAACGTTCTACGAATCCAAACCATGAAATTGAAGAATTTATGTGAGAATTTAGTGGTTGATATTGATTACATACGATGTAATGGTTGGATTCAAATTATGGGAATGTTGTTGGAGACCTTGAGAAGGAAAGAAGCAGAGTTAAGAGTAAGATCGCTGCAGTGATCTGCATTTTCGCCAGAAAGGTTGGGGGCAGCACAAACGGTGCCAGAAACAGAGACTACTGCCACATTGATTAGAAACGCTATAAACAGAGCAATCCCACTTTCCATCAGGAAAAATCTACACGCCTCCTGCGTTATTATGTAATGAAATTTATTAGCGACTTGATTAACTCAGATTGCTTATTCTGAAACTGCGGGAGGAAGGAAATGGAAAGGCTTACGTTGATGCCTCGCACGGTATTGGGGACTTTTCGAGAGAGGACCAGAGCAGAGTGGAGAAAAAGGTTGTGCCTGCAAAAAAAAAAAAAAAATAGCAGAGTGAATTATTAATCAAAGTTGGTGTTTAAAATATGTAATGAATAAGAGATTATAAGGAAGGATATATACGGCATGATAAGAGCACCGAAAAGGGCAACGGCGTCGCCGGTGGCTCCTTGACCACTGAGTTTTGGCACAAACATGCCTTTGATCACCCCAGAAGCTGGTGGCTTTACGTAGCTCATTTCTCCGAAGAAACACCCCGCCATTATAAGCACCAGAGTTGATATCAGCAATTCCAGCTTCCTTATCTATATATATATATCCATCAAATCGACCAACAATCATATATATTATTTAATATATATATATATATAGATATATTAGTATTGTAAAATAAAAGCTTGTTTAGTTACCCCGAATCGTTGGAGACCCAGAAGCAAGAGAGTGCTCAAACCAGTCAATAGAACCCCACCCCATACGGGGATATTGAAGAGTATGTTGAGAGCAAAGGCGGTGCCAATCACTGCAATGTTTAAGGTTGGACAAAGGAAATTATTAAAACATGATTGGTCAAAAGTGATTAATAATTAGGGTTAATGATACATTCTGAGTAACAGTTCATCTACCTTCAGGGATGTCTGCGGCTATGACAGCAAGCTCGGCTAATATCCACAAGCAATACTTGACAAACCATGGATATTCCGCTTTACACAGTTCCGAAAGGTGTTTGCCTTGCCAATTCAAATATAGATATATATACACATACCCAGAATAAGTTATGAAACAACAAGCAAAGATATATAGAATTTGATCCTAATTACATATGGCCATCAAAGGTGAGCAAAACTAAAACTAGGTATTTGATTATATTATTAATTAATTACCGGTGCTCACGCCAAGATTTGCAGCCAAGGACTGAATGATGAGGGCGAAGATGAGCCCAATGAGAATCACCCACAGCAACTGCACATGGAAACAGCAAGAGAGTCAACTTAAAAATTCTCATTCCACTATTGCCCACTATTTGATTCCTTCATATGCTTGTGCATGGTGCAATTATATATGGACTCAACGGAAATTTTTTCAACTTAGCTATTCTCTGTACATTATACACTACCTATGCTCTTAAAATTTATAATCGAATGGACATTGTGTGTGTTTGTGTCTTAGACTGCGAATTTAATAATTTTTTGGCTTTGGATATCGATGAGGTACCTCATATCTGTGGTTAGCTCCAGCTTGGAGATCAGTTTCCACTGCGTTGATGATGAGAGATGAATATTATTCAGCAATTAATTATAAGCGGACAAAGTAATTACACACACGGAGAGAGAGATTAAAGAGAGGCAGGCTCACAGTTTCCAGGGTCAAGATAAGCCAAGGAGACCAGAAAACCAGGACCTATAAATGCCAAAAGCTTCTTCCAACCAGGTTTTTCCTGTTTCATTACAAGAATATAGTAAGAGAGAGATGATGGGTGAAAGTAGATTAGCCACATGAAGGATAGAGATTGAAGACCTGCTGCTTCGAGTCTGCATTTTGGATAGCCTCCGGAGGAGAAGCGTCCACGGCGGCTATGCGCCTGCTACCTCCAAGCTGCTGCTGCTGCTGCTGCAGGCTTCCCATTGATCTGTGCTTCTTTGGTGAGGACTGAGCAGGAAGACAACTTGTATTTGAAAATGTTTGCCGCGAGTGAAGACAGAAGAAGGATGGTTTGTATTTATAGTCCAAAATGAAGTTGAAGCCTTCCGTGCATATATAATTAAAGCAATGTTCATGTAGTATAGTTTCTCTTTGAAAAAACTTATGTCTTGTTCAGGTTATACAAAAGAACGACATTTTTTCATATAAAAATCAAGATACACAGTATTCGTTAATTTTTTATTATTAACTAATAACCGTCTCATTCTCTCAATAAGAAAAGGAATTATTTAATTTTACATACACACCTGACACATTCTTTCGTGTGTGTGTGTGTACAGAATAATTCCTGTTGTTTGGTTGATTATATCATTTGGGAAACAGAGGCAGCATGAATCGAGTTGATAACTTAGCCGTATTGAATTGTCTATCCTAAATATTGTGAGATGCAGCTTGCCTTCTCACTTTAAATTTGGATCAACGATAACTTGATTGTTCTGTGGTTATTTAGAACTTTAAACTGTTTTGATTGAATAAACGACAAAATATGTCTCAGGTAAAATGAAAATGATATAACTAGATTCATTGTTTTAGAAGCTAGTGGGATGTAAGTTGTCTTATAAATAAATAAATTATAAATAAATAAATGATCGTGGGTTTGATTTCATTTATAATTTTAAACCATTTTATCTGTCTCTCTGATTTAAAAAAAAAAAATTTATTGGCTCTATTTTTTTTACATATATCTTTATTTAATTTTTTTAGAGCATTCAGATGTTGTCACTCACTAACAGGCAACGTGTATATTTTATTTGTTCGGTTGCAGAAAACTATGGAATTAACCATAGTCGGAAGAGATAAGTTCCATATTCTTACTGACGGCGTAAGTAAACGAACGGTTGATGAGGATTAGAAGGGATGCATTTGACCTTAAATTTCTTCGAGTCTTGTGACCAATTTCTTGGCGTCATATGTTGTTAACGTTGAAAGTGAGAATCCAATTTAAAATCTCACAAGACATTTCAAAAGTTAGAAAATTTGGCCCTACAATAATGCTGCCCCGTCTGGTTGATGTGTCATCTTAATTTGACATAAATTTATAATTGTATTGCATTCCATGCCTCTTTTGGGCAACGTATAATTCATGCCGCTAAACTTTATTATTTCTCAATAAATCCTGCCATATGGGCATCTTGTATCTAACCCTATTGTTCAGTAGCTATGTGATCAGATTGCTATCTTGCTTATGGGATACAGACTTGCTTGTTCCTTCTTGGCCGATGTAGACTCCAACAGCTTAAAGCTGCCTAAATCCAACGTAGTGGGCACTAGCTGATTCCAAATGGCATGGAGTGGGACATATAAATCGTTTTCCTTACACAAGCATTTATATAATTTATAACGGTAAATCAGTAAAATAAGTAATGTGGGAATATTTTCCACAGCGATTTACACGCCTTTTAAATTTGGGTTTTGAGTTGTGAAAAGTACATTTCCACACTTGAGAGCATGATCAAAGAGTCCATCACTCAATGAGAACATTTGGCATCGGCCAGGAAATGAAAATATGCTTATGGAGTATCACTGGTCTTCAATCGTGATTTAAGGTGTATAAGATAAATATGTTAAAATAATTTTGTTTCGACTTACATAAATGTTTTTGTAAAAAGCACCTCCAAACAAGCCCGTATCATCTTACACAGCAAATGTCACGTCAGCTTCTAGCTTCTTTGTACACTGGTTGTGGTTGCGAGGCTTGGCTAGCGTCAAACAAACAGGCACTACCATGAAGACAGAAGTGACATCAAAAGTTCATTCTCCAAAGCCAAAATTGAACGGCTCAACCACTATAAGGGCTTGACAGATAAATTGGAAAAGGGTATAGGAGTTGTTCCTTACTTCCTTTTTGTACATTTTGTATTGCCACAACACTGCCAACTCGGGACCACGGGTAGTTAACCTCATTATACATGTATTCCCAGTGTTTACGATTTATCACAAGCAGAAAATTGACTCGGAGAGCTCCATTTCTGATTTACTTCTGGCTTGTATTGTGATATGTTCATACACACCAAAGTACATTGTTTCTCTGGAGAGCGCCACTTTAGTCTTTGAACTTTTGCCATCGTTCTCATCCTCAACAAGACAACACCTGATAATCTGAGTCCTTTGGTTAATCATAGGCAACAAAAAGAGGCACAAATATTTCTTAGGTATTAACCTTACATAAGTGGTAGACAAACTCACCGGCTTCAATCGAATTAATAAACTGTCAGTGGAGAAGGCAATACAACAAACAAGTAAAGCATCTTACCAGCAGGGTCCTCAAATTATTGGCTTGGTTGAGATAGTCAACTTCTATGAATAAGCAAAATCTCTCCCTGGTTGAAATAATGGCTACTCACACAAGGACAAAAATCCTGAATTTATAATTCAGCATTGGAACTTACTGATTAGTTGAACATAACCGGGGTTCCATTAAGAAAAGAAATCAAACTACTTCCATTTCAGGATACCCTTTGCGAGCCATAACTGGTTTGATTTTCATGGTCTGCGTGTATCTACTCCGTATGCCATTTCTTATTTTCTTGTGCACTTCTTCGCTTAACAAGCTAGCCTCCCCTACTGAGTGCAGGGCATCACAAACCATTCTGTATGTATATTCTCTAGGTGTCGAGCCTCCATCAACCAACTCAACAAGGAAATTCCGAGCATCAACAAGTCTTCCAGCTTCACACAAACCATGAATAATAGGGGTATATGAACTTGAGGTAGGTATTCCATGATTCAAATTCTGCATACACCGTAACATCTCAATAGCTTTATCTATCTCATCTACCACACTATAGTATCTAATGAAAGAATCATATGTAACTCGATTGGGAACACATTCTCTTTTCTTCATGTCTTCAAATAATTCCAATGCTCTATCAATCCTATATGTTTTGCAGCAACCATCAATCAAAGCATTATAGGTCACAACATCAGGAACAAAGCCCTTGAAGAGCATTAGGCGAAACAGATGATTAGCTTCCCACAATCTTCTCCTAGTTGCCTTTCTACTTCCAGTTTGCATGCTAAATTTGCAATAGGAACTTATTAATATAGTATAAGTAAATGTGTCAGGTGGGCACCTAAAGCCAGGAAGCTCCATCTGCTCCAACAAAAACCTTGCCTTTTTGAAATATCTCACCCTGCAAAGAGCATATATCATAGTGTTGTAAGCATAGACATCTGGTTTACAGTGGTATTGCTTCATCCTATAGAATGTAACTAATGCTTCATTAACTAATCCCTCTTCTCCTAGTACTTTTATCAAACACGTAACAGTCGCTGTGGTGACCAACCCACCAGTCCTCCTTGACATCTCCTTCAGAAAATCCCAAAGAGTATTCAGTTTATTCCCTTTAGCCAACACACAAGCCATCTCCCTGCAAGTGGTCTCGTTATGGGTAAATCCAAAATGGGTTTCAACCCAATGGTAGAACTTAACTGCTTTGCCCAACCCAAGCTTGACCCTGTGTGGGTCTCTGTAAGCAGCAGGGCCAAGAACAAGCACATTCTTGCGAAGCTTATCTTCCTCCTCCTTGAGCTTGCGTTGTTTCAGAGGAGCACGATGCCGGAAACCTCCCTGACGGCCAAAAGAGCGAGAATATTGGAAAAAGTATCTGGCAATAGACCTTAGCACTTCCGAAACCACATCAACCGTCCATAAAGAAGCAGCATTGGGATTGACAGAAGATGATGAAGCAGCTAAGTGGTCATCGAAAGCACGGTTTTGAATCACGGCGACAAGTACCTGGTTCACAAGGTGTTTTCGATACTGGTTCACGGGCTTGGCTGGTATCATACAATTCATTATCATGTAGCGACTGATACCATGCAGTGTGTAGCCTATATGGGATAGAAAATGTCGACTTTAAAAGCAAGAAGAAAAAGATCACAAACTATGCAATCAAAATAACAATTGGAATGTTTATATAGTCAGCCAGCCTCAGATTGTCAACTTTACATTACTAAGATGATTGTGGTACTACGATACCTTAAGATGTTTATGAATGAGTGATGGCAGTTCCATGATCTTCAACTTCCAAAAGAGGGAAACTAATGCCACAAGCTTGTTCTGGGCCACCGGCAGGGAATAGGCCTGTTCGTCCTCGCCTTCATGGCCGGCTTCCTCCTCCCTCTGAACGTATTGTGTGACGGCATTCTCACTCCTCCACGCACAACAAACCCTACATTTTAGAGTGATAAACAAATAAAATGTTTTATTTAGTTAAGAAATTAAAAGTGTTTCTTATTTATTGTCTTATTAATGAGAATCTAAAATTTGTAATTAAAAAATGGAATAGGTTTTCAAGATAAAAATTACTATTTGTTATTTACATTGATAATTAAAATTAATTACTCGTATGATCATATTTATAAATCAACTTCTAAATTTTTCATATGAATATATAAATTTACCCCTCATTAATTATATTTTAACTTTTTTTCTTATACGTTACAATTAATATTAAATAAAAATAAAATTAAAAAGTTGTTAAATTTTAAGAAAAGTTAATGCAATTTTAAGTTTACATGCTTTAAAACACTACTCAAAACAACCAATTTTATTTAACATATCAAGCGATATAACCTCATCTAATCAGTTATCCCTTTTATCGCCTTATTGTTTTTATCAAACCAAATATAGATTCACCAATCAAATTTCTTTTTAACTTTGTAGCAAGCTTCATTTATTTCCTTTTCATATCCATGTTTATCAGTTATCTCTACTAGAAATCATGCCCGGGAAATTGCTGGTTACGGCATTTCATTATGGTACTAATATGCCACAGTCATCTGCCTGGCTTTCTGCGGCATGAATACGGAATCCATAAAATGTTGAGATAGAACAAGAACACAGGCAAGACCTTGAAGCTATTTGGAAGCAAGGAAACAGATTACGGTCATACATAGTAAGTTCCCGCAAACCCCAAGGCTCTGATCTAGCCACCATTACATAGTATGAATTATAGTAGACATATTGTCTTCTTTAACAAGCG
>QFDD01115264.1:0-12788 GCA_006871305.1 Vachellia collinsii
ATTTTTTTGGGTCTTGAATTTGTTTACTATGAAGCCCATAATGGACTAGTTGGTTGTGAGCTGGTGGGTGAAGAAAGAAGAGGGAGGTAGCCCTTGCCGATTCTATTTTTAATATACAATCTATTCAGTTAACTTGATTCAATTAAATAAATTAGTTTAATCAGTTAATTATAATAAATATAAAATACTCTTCTAAACTACTTTTATTTAAGATAGTTTTTTCACTTCACACATTGTCATAAAAGAACATCATATTAGTCTGTTATTGTGAGAGTATTAATAGACGTAGTTTAGAGAGAAAATGATATATATGAAAACTAGGTCTGCTATATAGAATCAAAACCAAGTCTTCAATTAGATCAACCAGTCGTGGTTGGTATATTTAATTTTAGGCTAAAAACCATATATACGCTTTGAACAAAGTCTAAATATTTTTCATTTCCTAAATATAGTGTAGCAATATTAAAAAAATAACACCTTTTCAATTTTTTATAATTTTTTTTGACACTATCTAATGGAGAATGTCTTCATTATGCATTTTTCTAACTTCGAAATGAAAATATAAAAATAGAAATATTAAATCTAAATTATTCAAAAATAATTCTTATTGAATTCTGATGAATTCAGTAATAGATTATCAGTTTTATAAAGGCTTTTTTTTTTTGGAGAAATATCAAGTATATTTATATTTTCAAATTTAAATTATCGCGTAACTTTAAATAAAATCCTGAAATAAATTTTACTTTAAGATTTTAAACTAGAATATTTCATTTAATTTTCCAGTCTTTACATTATTAAACTTTAATACTTTTAAATGTTTTAATATAGTAGTTTTAATCATAATATGATTATTAATTTTTTTATTCATTTTTTGGGAGACGGATTGTGGTAATATACTAATATGAGTGTTTTTTTTAAAATAAAATAAGATTAAAAGTGCTCAAGTGAAGCAGCAGCCCGTGGCCTCCAATGTTACAGCCAAACGTTTCGTATATTTTAATTAGAAAGTGCAGACAACGCATTCCTAAACCCTTTTCATCGCTTTGCTTCTTGCCTTCGCAATGCATCCTTTTCCCTTTCTCACTTTTTCCAAATCCAATCATTCCTAACTGGGAAAAGAGAGAGAGCCCATGGATTGTTTCTAACTTCTAAGTAAATTCAGTATCTTTAATAGTGGGGGTTGAGTTTGTTATCAAGAAAATAACGGGGGATTGAGTGTAATGAAGTGAACCAATCATTCTCAATGTAACAAAATAAAATTTGAATTCTCGTTAGAAGATAAATTTAAGTTTAATACCCCGATAATATCTCAAACATGATTGTTTTCGATACATGATACCTGTAGTTATAAGAAAAATGAGTTCTGTTGTTCACATGTTGATATTTATTTACATGACATTGAAAGATTTAATTTTTTTAAAAAAAATAATATAATTTTTAGTTCTTTGAAGTTGGCTCTAACTATGGAGTTGGGAGATTACTTTTGTTTAGGCTTGTGCTCTTGATGCTGCAGTGACAATCGAGCAAGGAATAACTTGTACCGTGAGTGAACTTAAGAAAGAAGGGTGGGTTAAATAATAGAGCAAGGTGAGGATTTATTTCATACCAAATACTATTTTTATTCCTTAATATAAAAGTAAATTAATTTTTGAGATGATAAAAAAACTAAATAAATCATTTAACTATAACGTACATTCTGAAATATTTATACGTATTGTTAGATTATATATAAATTTATAAGTCAAACAAATAAGTTTGGGAAAAATGATAGATATGTTTGTTAATTTACTTTTTTAATATCTTAAAAAAAGGTTAACTGACTCTTACATTAAGAAACAAAAGTAGTGTAATATTGATTGTATATATTAAAGAGATTTTTATGAATGAGTGTTCAAGTGTACATGATTAAAGAGGATAGAGTTAATACATATTTAGATAAGGGAAAGTGGGAGAGAAGTATGTTACATTTGCTACTTTACCCATTTATATTTGCTACTTTCTCCATTTTTACCCCATTTTGATGGAAGAGAAAAATAGAGAAGGACAGGAAGGTGGAAGAGAAGTGGGTTTTCCTGTAAAAGTCATAATCAACCTGTCCACACGCGCGCGCATATACGAGAGAGGAAATTGGGAGAAAATTTATAGTTATTTGACGGCCGCTACCCTCATGAGCTGATGACCTCCACTCCTCCACGGGATATTATGTGGTTATGAAAAAGAACTCCCACCGATGGATGAAAGAAGAAACAAATTAGATGAAGCACATGAGAAAAGGGGGAGAACATGCAAGGGATTGTAAAAGGTAAAAAGAATGAGTGGATGGATAAGAAGAAACTTACGTGACGGAAGGTAATAATAGTTAAAAACTCTGGCTCGAAAATTAAAGCTACGCAGGAATCAAACAGCCATGGATTCTGAAGGCCCATATGGGAAGCCTTCATAACTATGGGCCATTGGTGAGAGTGGCAAACAACATACATATTTTGTTTCACCCAATACCGTTGGATCAAGTTTTTAAATTGATGATGTGCTGGCAAAAAAATTTTAAGAAAAAAAATTAGTGACAAAAAAACTATTTACTTCCACGCACTAATAACTAATAAGAAGCATGTTTCCCCCCTTAAAATAGAGTTATATTTAGCAAAAATGGTTAGTTCTTCGGTATATAATGAATTAAAATTTGAATTCCCTTTAAGAGAAATACCCATATTTAGTGTTTGACAGTAATTTAAATATAATTGCCTCCAATACGAGAATACATATACTTGTGCTTCGGGAAAAAATGAAACATGTTTTCCCCCCTGAACTCTTAATTAGTCTTATTTCTCAATTAATTACTCAGTCCAAAGGAGCGACGATCAATGAGGGCATACTGCTTTTGTGTTGATGATGATGGGAGGAGGGATAAGGGAGGAGAATAATAATGAGTAGAAGACAGCAAGCGACGCTAGGAATTTTACATTCAATGATCCATTGCGTTGGCACAAAAGAATTATGGGATTTGCTAACCAATAAAAAAACCCAAGCTAACAAAAATGACATCCTTCTTCCTCACCCCGCAAGCTTCTCTGTAGATGTATATCTTCAAAATGTGTGTGGGGCTGGGCCTCATCGTCATCGCGCTCCCATCAAGAATGTCACTTCCTCACTTGTGCTTCTTGCCACCAGCAAGGATCCTCTGGATCTGAAGCCCTCTGCTGAAAGCTTGGTTGAACAGAAGCCTCGTTTGGAATTCTGAAACAAATGGGAACCAAGCCAATATGGCCAATGGTGCAAAGATCACCACCCCCATCAAGTACTCATAACCCCTTGCTAAAGCCCTCACGGATCCCCACATCCCTAGCCCCTTCACCACTGGCCTGCATGCTTGTGCTATCTGCTCATCATCACACAAACCCCAACCCAATCATTAGTTGTGCAGGTAAAGCGGTAAAGGAACAACAATTCACTGTTTTTCTTTCTAACGTACTTATTTCTATCATTAATATAAGAATTAATTAATTTTTTTTAACAGATTAAGGAAGCTGATTAACTAATATATTTATCATTTTTTAATATAATTTGTTTGATTTATAAACTGATATATAATCTAATAATATTTGTATGTATTTTATAATATATATTATAATTAAGTAATCCATTCACCTTTTTAATCTTTAAAAAAAGTCAACTTCTTCTTATATTAATTATCAAAATTGTTATACATATATAGAATATACAGGGGCCTTAGTTTTCCTGTCCAGCATATAGCATATAGTTAAGGATTGTTTAAGAAATGTGATCCCAAATAAGAGGGTGTAGGCTACTAATTAAAGGAGCACCTGTACGAGTGCCCATCCTGTTGGCATAAATGCTAGTAGGCTGGCAAAGATATCTCCAACTGTGAGATCCATCAGAGTAAACATTAAGACCAGAATGACAATGGCCCCTGTGAACAGAGAGAATTTCAGAAGACGAAACATCAGCTGAAAATCCGCACTAAACTTCTTTCTGCCCAGTGAAACAATCTGCAATTTCAGATGCCACCAATTGATCAGATAATCAACAACGATCAAGCAGAGAAAATGGTTCTAGTCCGAATGAACTCTAGTTCTTACCTTCAAGATGACCATCACAGCTACTATGACTAACCAGGAAAGACCATAAACCTGAAGAGAAGATGATAGTCAAATCATAACAATTTTTCACACCCAGTCATAGAAGGGAATGAGGAAAAGGTATGTAGGCCAAGCATTAGATTCAAGAGTTTGACATTAAAATAAGAAACAAGAATAGTAGTAAGCATAATCACCATTATGCTCTTGTCTCCTCCGGCTACGTTTAGATGATAGACAATTCCGTACTGATAGATAAAGAAGCGCAGGGCAAGAATACACTCGATGATTCGCCCTAAAAACCCAGTGTAATTCAGGTGCTCCTGTTCTTCATCCCACCATGATTCCCAGCTCTTGTTTGCAGGAACACCAATACCACCGTGACTGTTTATCCATTTTGACCAATCATCCCAATCCTCAACTATCTTCTGCCACTCGAACCCAGAAGGATTGAAAAGGAAAGGAGCGAATAAAAAGGAGCACACCATAAACCACATTGACAATGTGATAAAGATATATGCTACTGAGTCGGTAGCCACAGATCCATAAATCCGATAACATATAAGCAACATGGCGAGTTCCATTCCCTTTATAAAGTGACTCCTGGAGTACATTCTGTAGTTCTCTGCGAACTTCTCATGTCGGACCACAAAACCACGGCCAGTTGCTCTGTACTTTGCCCCTCCATGCAGGAGAGTACGACCAAAATAATGCACCTTGGTACCCAGCGAGAAAGTGAAGAAAACAGCTGCTAGTTGCAATTGCATTATTACAAAGTCACTTA
This sequence comes from Vachellia collinsii, assembly GCA_006871305.1. NCBI lineage: Eukaryota > Viridiplantae > Streptophyta > Magnoliopsida > Fabales > Fabaceae > Vachellia > Vachellia collinsii. The sequence goes on from QFDD01115264.1 coordinate 4,879, forward strand.
AAGCAGTTCTGAATCCTCTCTCTAGTCCAATTTCCATGATCATAGGGACAGTCATCACAAGACCTATTTGGACAACGGATTGTGAAGCCATGGCTGCCTTCAGAGCATCATCACCCTTTCTCCTAGCATACTTAACTATGTCGTTCTCAATTCCACTTAAAGATAGGTAAAGTTTGCCATATAGGTATGCATAAACCATCAAGACCACCATCTGCAAATAAGAAAAAGAAAGCTTCAGTGCCACTAGACGCAGAAGAGGAGCTAGTAATTAAGACAAGTATGTGACCAGGACAAATCATATAGATTACATAACGAAAATATAAACTATCATTGTTGCAAAATTTCTCTATCAGCTGGATCCCTTGATTTAAAACCTTGTGCAGGTATGTTGGGGATATATCTAATACACAACACAGCCTGGTGATCCAAATGATGACAGATCTATTTCCATTTAACTTGCTCTAATTTGTATATCAATCTTTTCAGTGAACCATTAACATTGGTTTTAATGTCAAATATTAAATTCAATCCTAACAACTAAAAGAACATGCATGAAACTGTAGCCCAAAAAAAAAAAATACCATTGAGCTGACATAAAATCCAATGGTTGTAAAATAACACGACAGCATGCGGAAAAAGTCAAAACGATGCCCCAGACGGTAGATATCCCTGCTTAATGTTTGCTCTCCATTACCGCAAGCTACTTTTGCTTCGAAAAGTGAGATTTGATTGAGCCCAACATCTCTACCTTTACCAACTTGGATATATTCATGATGAGTAACATTGCCGCGTCTGAGTGTTGAGTTGAAACCTAGAGGCAAAAGGCATAAGAAGAAAGAAAAGAAATACAGATAATACGTAATATTGGGAAACATGTATCCCGAATGTTACCGGCAAAAATATCCTCGCTCAGATTGATGCCTCGAGAAGCCTTACTCATTCCTCCACGTGTGATATGGAAAATTCTATCAAAAACATCCGGGTGACCATAGTGGAACCGAACCCTGGAATTGAGCAAACCCGTCACATGCCAGAAAACGTAGTTCTATTAATTCATAGTGTATCTATTCTAATTTCTTCCTTGTCCTACGGCAGTCAGAGAAAAAGTATATTTCAATTCCTCTTCGGTTAATTTTTTCTACAAGTTCTGGTAGCATGGGAGGTGATATTCTAACAGGAAAACAAGGGGCGTGAAAGAAAAGAAGCTAACAAGTATATCAATACGTTCCTTGTTATACAAAAATCGACAGCATATGAAAAGTCTACAAGGTTTAAAGAATGCTGCATTAACTTGAGATAAAGTAGTCGTCTTTTAGTCAGGTGCATGTTGGGATTGATAATTTGCTATAAAAGAAGAAAAAAGGCACTTGATTGTAAATCACTCATACAATGAAATGGATACGAGAAAAACCTACTTCAGGGGTCGTGCAAGAACTCTTTGACCAATTGTGACAAAACTGGTTTCTTGATTCGACATAAACCAGGCCAAGGAGGAGACACTGTAACAAGTGATTATTAGGAATTATTTTGAGATATTATACGAACAAGAGAATGTACGTGTTCACTCTTATGGAGATGAAAATTCATCAGACCTGCCAGTAAATATATGCTCACGAACACCTAATATTGTAGGTCGGCGCACCCCATGATCCTCATTAAATTCTTCAAGAAGGTTACGCATCTTCAAAGCTTCTTCCAAGTAATTATCCTAGAAAATATCGGCGAGTACAGCATCTAAGTGGACCATACAACTAGTATCTACTTGTCAGTTGTCGCTACAGTATCAAATTCATAATAATTTACCTGGTTCATGTCAATAGCCTGAAGAGCTTCCCCTCTAGTAAAAATGATGGCATGATTCTGATTTTCTGGTTTCCCTTCTCCCAACTTAGCTGGGCCCGGAAGTTTTATTCTATATATTTCCTTCAGAGAAGATAAAAGCAATTACTTCTGCGGTAAATATGAGTAAATAAATTGTTTTTTTCCTGAGGTTAATGTGTACTTACTTGATCGAGATTGTCCATAGCCTTGATTAATACAGAATAATAAACCTTCTGTGCTTTTTGACCTTCTCTTTCTTCAACTTCGTCAATATATGCCACACGAAGCGAGGGATTGCTTCAATTGAAGAACCAAAAATTGGATTCTTATGCCAAGTGCACATCAGGAAATCGAAAGCCAAAATATATATGCACTTTAAAACCCGACATCATTTATTAATAGGAGAACATACTTAACCATCAAATTCAGGATATCTGTTGCACGACGGTCTCCGCTGCGCTTCTGATTCCCATAGTTTTGACAGGTAGCAACATATGTGAATTTCAAGTCAGCCACAGCCTCAAGATTGGTATATAAGGATCTCTGGCTCCTTTTATCTTCCTCCGATGGAACTGTAACAGCTTTATAGCCATCAAGAATCTCTGATGACAAGAAAATATAATTAGACATTTCACTACATAGTTGATAACACGCAAGGGGAGTTTAAATATGACGGTCTAGTACACGACACCCCAGAATGGACAAGCTATAAGAGAAAATTATTATTTTACCTTGATCATTAGCCATGTCCAGAAAAGCCTGAAGCTTCAAAGCCCGGCGGTAGTACATCATCCCCCTGACTGCGGCAATAAGTTTATAAATAAATACAAGAGTGAAATTGTTATTCAGCCTAATTAGGAAGTATTCATCATATATGTACCTGTTCTGCAAAGAGTTTGCCCTCTTAATGAAGCCCAGTGACGAAGCTGCAATATATTTTCCTCTGTCTCCCAAATTTCACTGTCTTTCTTGCAGTCAAGTCGCTCCATGAAATTATTCCACTCATCTATTACAAAGTTATGAGACTATAGCCAGCCTTTGTTCATTCAAAAAGTAAAATCTTGCTGTACTGATTTAGCTGTTACAAACCTGGGTAAATCTTTTGCAGGTAATATATGATTGACACGCCATCTTCATTCTCAACCTCAAGGTCTGTCTTAGAGTAGACGGTCTCTTCACTATAGTACGGAGTCAGGACACTGCAAACAAGAAAAGTTATAATATCTGAAATTTGTACTTTTTTACGACGGTAAAATATGCAAAGAAAAATAGTATTCTTGTAGTTTAAATAGGACATATCATAAAACCCCGATGGCTAAGATTCAACAAGCGCCGTGATGGTCAACAGTACGACGATAGGAAGTATGGTGCAGGCATATATTTAGAGCCCATTCTAATGCATTAGAATCGGGTGACGCACCTGAATGAGAGCATTTTGCGAACTCGCGGCGCACGTGGCATATCCATGAACAAGGAATTGGTAAAGAAGGCAATCCGCCTGCGTGCTTCAAGGTTAGTTGGAATCTCAACTGCAGATTCCTTCACCGTCAGTATTAGGTAAAGACGGTTTATCTGAAACGATTGCAAGCAGCAAAATTATTTCATCATGAAATCAATGTTTACTGGATCAGTTGGTAAAAATATCATGCACAAAAAGAACGTTAAAAATAGTAATAACCAACTAAATACCAGTTATGTGACCCAAAACAAAAATACGTACCTGTTCCTCCCATTTTGCTGTAACCAAAGGAGGGAATACTATAGCTGGCTTTTCATCAGTACCGGCAAAATGTTGCCTTCCAGTGTCCTTACTATTATGTATAAGTTCTTGCAACTCACTGCAGAGCATCACATCAAAATAGATTATCATTATCTTTTTGGAGGTAGCATCACATGATTTTACTACAGGCCAAAAAATAAACATGATTTAACAATGCTTCTATTACACACTTCATCACTTCAGTGCCATAAAGTTCACATACCTGATTTCATTTGCCATCATATCACGAGTAATCACTTCTAAAATGTCTTGTAGCAAGAGCACCACCGCTCCCCGCTTAGATTGATCTGCCGCTTTCTACAACGAAAAAGAACAGTGGGTCAAATTCCTAATAAAATATTTCATTAGAGACAAGAAACCTTTCAAGCGACAAGTTTTTCCTCTTTAATGGCTCACCAAGATTTCCATGAGATCCACGAACTTCTTACAAAGGGAAGGCAAAAATCCCATTCTGAAATTTGTAAGAAGAGTATTCTTTGAGATATTGCTTTCGACTTCGTTGATTATGATCGCGATTATCCTGTTTCATCCCAATGAGTTAAGAAGTCCAGGTAATGATGCGATTTTAATGAATTTTCTACAGTTTCAATGATATATACTGATGAAGATGAATAGGAAAAAACAAAAGGCTGAACTAATACTTTTATTCAAACAGGCAAAAATTCTTGGTCATATGCAAAATGAAGTCCTCCTTATTAATTATTATTTAAATTAGATTAAGATCTAACAAAATGAATTAGGTAACTCAACCGTTTCTACTTTTCCTTCTTTCTGACAAGGAACATATAAAAGAATATATGCGAGTGCTTTACAAGTTATATTCATGCATTCATATGTATGTGTATCTCATATTATATGCATGCATGTGTGTATAATAGATATATAACAGCTGACACAGCAGTTCAATTGGTGTCCGTGCGAGTCAGGTAATAGTTTGTTTATTTGGAAATTTTGTAACTGACCGTAAGGATACCTAATTGCACTTAAAAAATATGCAATAGTTCATGTTGAAATGGAAACTAAAAATTGCACTTATTAGCTAAAGAAGTTTTCAAAAACCCAAAGGGCACCTCTTTTCAGTTTCTCCAACCACCATAGTGTTTAAGACATTTTTGAGAGATTCGTAGCACTCAATCACGGCACATTTCAGATATTCGTCTGCAAATATACGCTTGTGAAGGTCGCTCTCTCTTCCTCGAAATTGGACGGCCATGTCTATTGCTACAGGAATCTGTGAAGATAGTTAGAAGGTGAATTATCTGAACTCGCAACAAATAATTCTTAAAAAAGAAACGGGAGAAAAAAGACTAAACTCAAATACATGCCTTGCTAGCAAGCAAAAAGGGAGGCCACTGAATAATTTTCAGGCTAGGATCTGAGGAGTAAGGAACCAACAAAAGATCCATCTCCCTGTCATATGCAAACATAGTTAATTCAGGGTTCTAACTGAAGTGATGGGTCATGAAAGGAAAAGATGGTATGAGAAAGCAATTAAATAGAGTTTGGATCTCGGCTCTTTCCTATCACTTATAATATCTTCTTCACGGAAACTGCAAATAATTTCATTCCACAACTGGGCAAATTTGGAAGCTTCGATCCTTCTACTTGCAGAAATCTATACAGCATGGAACTTAAGTAAGTAAAGATGAAATATTAATGACAGCAGCCTACTAAGCAACCAAATGTTAAAAGCCCAAAAAAAATGTTAAAGCAACCTCAGCAAATCGCTTTGACAAAGAAAATTTCTTTTTCTGTTTCGTATCTGTAGGCACCAAACATGTGTTGAATGCACCAGGCAAAGACTGAAACCTTGACCTTAGCATGCCCAGGGTTCGTATCTGTACAGCAAAGAGCTCAGCATTAAGTCGCCGTTGAAATAATTGTTTAGTAGGATTCATGAATTTAAGGCTATGTGAAGCCCCCATGTAAAATAACAATGGATATTCTACTCAATAGCTGCTACACGAGTCTCATGCTTTACATTAAGTTGTATACTATTCATGTTCGTAATTTATAAATAGTATGATTTCATGTATATTTTGTTATAGAAATATAGATTTTGCGGAGTTGACATAAATTATCTTTAGTTTTTTGTTAATAATAACATAAAGAAAAGATTAATGGTCTAGAGTAGGGTCCTCTAAATTTCTAGTATAGATGAATAGGTCCGAATAGTGTAGGTCCGGGCTGCACGAAATTAAATGTACACAGTCCCAACTTCTCTCCAAGACAGCAAGAGGAGAAGGACCATGTTTACCTCTCCTAGACGATCGAAGGCCCCGACAACACCTCCATACAAAGTTGAGAATATGGCATACCAAATTTGAGTGTCCATGAAATAAACCTACATTGAACATATTAAATCGCTCAAGTGCTAACCAAATGGGTGAGAAGATTAAAACAAAAACAGGAAACGTGCGCACACACCATAAGTACAGGAGCCCATAGCGCTAAAACCGCACCATAGTTGTATTTAGCTGCACATATAGGAATTAAACTATTTAGATAAATAACTTTGAAATTAAGCAATTTGGTATTCAAAACATGAGAAAGAAAAGGAAGATACACTACCATTAGGGAAAAATTCATGCCAAGCAAAATGAATTCGCCGAATGCTCATAATTTCTTTAGTGGGTTCAATAAGAGGTTTTATCTATATATGGAAAAGAAAACAGTTAATGGAACAAAAACACTCCAAAAAGCTTCTCGAGAACAGTTCTAGAGGAAACAAATACTGCATATAATCAAAATTACCTGCAGAAAAAAGCTTACTGCAAATTTAGAAGCTAGAAGCAGCAACCAGAAAATAGTATACCTGAAATACAAGAAGAATGGATAATTTAACAATTCTAAGGTAATAAAAACCGAAAGATGAACCACAGATTGTTTGAGCGTCATTCACTAGCTAGGGTTCTGCAAAACTCACTTTAGAAGAGCAAATTGACTTTCATGCATTCCCCTTCCAACGTAGATTCTTGGCTGCGGGAGGAGAAAGAATTATTAAGATGAAAAGAAAATAATATAAACTTAGCTTTCAGATTGCTTAGGACCAGGTCACGTCAAGACTTTCATGAATTCCAGATTGCTTCCGCTATACATGCGTGTAGGATTTTCTCTTTTAAATTTAGTTGATTAAGAAAGAGAAAAGAAACAAAACTGACTGTACTGTTACACATTCCCCTACCGATTTCTAGCCAGTGTTGCATGTGTGTGTGTGTGTGTGTGTGTGTGTGTTTGCCAGTGAATGAGTCACGTAAGCATAATTCAACTGCAACATACCTGTGACCACCACAAGAGAAGTCTAACAATATGCCAATCAGAGTTTTCGATCCAACGCCTGAGCATCGGAAAAAGAAAGAGGACACCTGCTAGTAAATTCGGAAACATATATAATGCAACTGCCAGGATATACAACGCTGGAATGCTCCTTATTTGATCGAAAACGGAAAGCCACTTCTTAATGCTTTGTGGCAGATAGTCAATGGATTTCAGGTAGAAGACTGGAAGAATGATAACCCATGCAAGACTAACAATTATTTTAAGAATATTTCTCAGCACATCACTGAATCTCCACCGATGCTGGCCCGGAAAGTTCAGGATAAAGTCCAAGATACCTGGGCCACAATATAAAAAGGAATGAAAACCATGGTAAATTAATGTGAAAAAAAGAACAAAAACATGCACGAAGGCTTCTGCCTTTATGTTTGAGATATATAATCCACTTCCTAACTTTAATTTTTTAAATGAAGAGTTGAAGTTAATAGAACTTTGCAGCGCATTTTCAACACCAGTAAGATGTTTAGATTCTTTTATCATAATCTCACCCATAAACCAGAATAAAATTCAGTGTTATATTTTATGCTTCTATGGCTTGTGAAGTTTCTACTGCTTATATGATGACTTCCGAGAATTTCAATCAAACGATAAATTAAATAAGAAACAAGAGATCCGATAGTAGCATGATAAGAGCCATTTAAAATGAAGGTATAGATCATACTTTGCAGTAAGCGCAGAATGGCCGCAGTAATGAATATACTTGATAGATCATATAAGACATCTTTCTTCAAGATATCCGCCACTGAAATTTTTTGCCATGCAATAATAATCAATACCTGCCATAAGAATGTGCAAGACCTAGTCATAAGTATGATCTTTTTTTTTTTTTGTCAATAGTCACAAGTAAGATCAGGGGAGAGAAACATGAATATTTCCTCGTTTGAATAATATACCTGCAAACCCAGTAAATAGAAGGTCCAAAGACGATCGAAACTGTGGAAAATATGCCAAAATGTCCGGGTCTCAACAAAAT
>QFDD01115266.1:0-15434 GCA_006871305.1 Vachellia collinsii
CTTGATACCTTTTTACAAGGCATAAATATTAAAGATTTTTCCCATATAGTTAATAATAATAATAATACTAAGGATCACTTAAATTTCATGACAAAATTTAATAATTTAAACTTCTTATATATATATCCGTAAATTTGTTAAATATGCCTTATATTTAATATTTAATATTTAATATTAGCGGGTGTATATATCTTAATATGTGAAATCTAAGTTAAAGTTTTTTGTTTAACTTTTTTTTATAAATATTTAAACTTCTATTATAAAGGATCCGAGGAGCAGCAGAGAAGTTGCATTGCCTTGGAACCCAACATGTGCTAGGAAGGGAATATAGGGGTTCTTAGCAAAGGCACAGTTATGCTCAGAGACATATCAGCGCTTGTAGCACAGATAAATAGTTCATGCGCCCAAAATGCAAGTATGTACTACCATTGGAATGAAACAGAGAACACCATGACTAGGGTATAATAGTGAGAAGCAAAAAAAAGAAAAAGTTTGCTTATACTCAGTCTCAAACAGGAAGCGACGCCTTATTTCATGTACATTCATAGATATAACTTTGTAACTATAATAACCATCGCACTTTATGAAGCTTAACTGACTATGATATGCTGTATAGATGGGGTATTGCATATTCAAGTACATACCATTATTCACCATTCATAATGCACCATTCGAAGGCTAAATCCTCCCAAATCCCATGGAAAGTAAGATCAAAGAATACGCAGCTTGCCAATCAAGCAGGAGTTCCTTAATCCTTTTCATCCTTTTCTGACCCTCCAAAAATTGCTCATCCCATCCTGAAGGTGATGCCTCCACATCTTCCATTGCTGGTTCCTCACGCACCTCTTCATTAGTTCTATTGCCCCCAACACCATCACTTTTAGGCCAAAGCGAAAGATCAAGTTCTACGCCTGCTGATTTGATCTCCACTTTCTCTTTTTCTTGCATCACACCAATTAAATCCGAGCTATAACCGTCTCCTCCAATGACAACTCCGTCTGCTGAAGACTTCACACCTCGACTGTCAAATTTGTGAATTTCAACGGGGGTGTTATTAACACTCCAGCACTTGCCGCCTTCATCAACTCCTCCTGTGTCTTCTTCTTGAGGATAAGCATTGAGATCTAATGAGAGTGTCTTCTCGCTGTATCTATTTTTTTCCTGCAAAAAGTAGGCTGTGCAATAAGCGCAAAAGGTTGCAGCTCATAATGAATAATGGCATAAAACGCTCACCCCCAAACTATTCCCTCAATGATGATTATTGTCAGGCTTTCACCACTCGTTGAAGAAGCAAATCGATTATAATTTTCAAGAGAACACGGAACGGGTGAAGGATGAGGGAGTAACGCATTAATAGCATGATCAACCAACAACCACACCATAATCTAGACAAAACGTTGGAAACTTCAACCATATACTATTTCAAGTATAAGACTTTAGATTCTATCAAAATTCCAACTTAGCCATGGAGAGGAGGAAGACATAATATCTTAATTATCTTTGTAGAAGCGAAAATACCACATTAAAAGCAAGTTTTACCAGAGTTAATATCTCCAGAGAATTTGACAGCGGCACTGAGTTGCCGACCTTCCGCGCTCTGAATACACCCCATAAGAATAACAGACTGTTCCAACCTGCCATTTTTTTTTCGCGGGGGGGGGGGGGCGTAGAGATGAATGTAATCATCATGAGCAGTTAATCTAAAAATTAGAGAGATGAATGTTAAAAGAGCTGAGATGTAAACTTTCTGAGCATGTCATATCTTACGCTGGCTTCCCTCAGGCAGAAGGTTGGACGGAAAAATTAATAGTTCAACACCATCCAAATTTCCTCTGAGAGCCAAATCATTCTTTATCATGCACTCCAATAATCTACTATAGTGCGTCCTATAGCTGAAGGGAACAATATATATAAGTGGACACAAACGAATGAGCATATTAATTATGAAAACAAAGAACTAAACAAACCTATCAAGATCTGTTGCAAAAAAGTATAGAGCAATATTTTCTTCTGAGGCCTGACGTTCAACAAATTGAGATGGCCATGTCCTCAAGCGAGGTGATTGCTCCAGTATGATAATCTCAGGAAGATTGCCTACTGCTTCAAGAACTTTAGGTGATGCAACAGTTGATAAATGTGCTTGAATTCCATCACAAAAGCTTTCAAGTCCATCCCTACTACTGTACAACTGAAATTTACCTCTGCATGATTCATCAGACATATTTACACATGGTAGCTTAAAAATGAGAGGCCTTTAAAGAAATTAAACTAAATAGTCTCGATTAAACAAAAAAAAAAACAATGTTGTCCGACTGGAAAGAAAGAGTAAGGGTCATACAGCCATATATAGTTAGGCTCTGGTATAACAAAAGCTTGAGAAGCAAATGCTGCCTTAGGTTTGGGCAAATTTCTCTGGTCGGACCCTTCATCAGAAGCTGGTTTATGAGTGATGTTATTGCTTGGATCTAAACTACAGTTCAATAGACCACAACATTTAACAGAATCAAGTTTACGACTAAACTTTGATTCTGTAATGAAAGCATCATCATAAGGCAAAGCTTCCTTTTTACTTTTAAATGTAGTGAAACCAGGGTCAGAAACTGTTGAACCCATCACGGGGTTTTGTAACTCGGACATGCTTTCCCCCTTAACCAGCTGTGTTTCTTTTGAATGGTCTGATTTCTTGAAAACCTCGGAGAGATCAGAATTAGGTAGGAGAACCTCAGAACTAGGAGTGCTTAATTTATCAAAGCTAATGTTATCAAATGTCAGCTTTTGCAAAGAACCACCAGTTGTCAACTCTCCTTTGAATTTCAAGTCTGCAACAATAGATGACCTTGAATTCAACAGATAGCCTGCAAAGAAATTTGTAATCCAAATTTATCTCGAATTCAAAAAAAGGGAAAAAAAAAAGAAAATATCTGCCTAGACAACTACCCTTTGGCGGCTGTCCTTTCAATTTCAAATCTGCAGTGTCCGATGATTTTGACTTCAATAGAGAGCCTGCAAAGAGAGCTTTTAAGTACAAAGATATTTTATCTCAAAATTAATTGTGCAAAAACAGTAAAATTTCTGCCTCACATGTATGTGTGTGTGTCTTACATTCATCTTGCAATATCTCAGATTGAGAGCATGACGTTGGTGATTTATCACCTAAAATAGGGGATAAATGTGCTTTTTCTTGGGTTCCATAGGAAGGTTTCTTCAGCGAAGAAACATTTTGAGCAATTACTACTTTCTTCTTCTCCAAATTTTCAAATGAAGCCTCCCTTCTAAGCATAAAGTGGTTGATTGGCTGGGATGCGTTAGAGGATATAACTTTTTTCACAATATCCCTTCCTTTAGCATCAACACTAGCACTAGGAACATTTGCTTTCCTTTGAGCATTGCAAGTTATTTGAAGCACGGAAGTAATTTCTTTGGATGGTTTCATTTTCCCTTTCTTCAGGTCCTTGAATGAGGGGTCACTATGAAGTGCAGGGTTGTTGATTGTTTTGGATTCTTTGGGGGATTTAACTTTTGTTTCAAGATCCCCATTCATTTTATCTAACTCAGCCTTTAACGATGCCATATATCTCTCATCACTAGAAGCACTAGGGACCGCTTCTTTCTCCTGAGCATTACAAGATATTTGGGGATCGGAAGCATTTTGTTTGAATGCTTCCATCTGCCCCTTCAAGTTGAATGAGGTGTCCCTTTGAAGCAAAGACTTGTTCGTATTGGACCTTTTGGGAGATATAACTTCTGTTTCAATATCCCTTGTTTGTCTATCTGACCCTGACTTTAAAGTTTCCACACATCTCTGATCAACATGAGCAATAGGAACCTTCGCTTTCTCTGAAGCACTGCAAGATAATTGAAGCACAGAAGTAGTTTCCTTGGTTTCTTTCATTTCCTTATTTAAGTTCTTAAATGACGTGTTCTGATGAAATAGAGAGTTACTGCAGGGTTTGGATGACCTTGGGAGCACAGCCCTTAATCCGGTGGTCTTTGCTTTTTTTACTGACTGTGCTTGTGAAAGGGCTCCATGTCTCTTTGCTGGTAACAGAGAAAAAGAATTTACATCATTTGTTCCCTTTCCACCTGCACATGAAGATCTAGATTTGATTTTTGAACTATTTGTAGATTCAATATTTACTGAACTCCCAAATCTTTGGCATTGTGGATGCTCTATTGATTTTCCAGTCGTCTCTGTGACTTTATCTTGTGCTGGTTTCTTAGCGTCTGTCCTCAGAATGCACTCTTCACATGTCCAGTCACCTTCAGGAACTTTGTCCAGCTTAATGAGCATACAGTAACTGTTGAATCAATAAAAAAACGTAACTCCACAATTTTACTTCTCAGAAAACAAGGTATGACATAAAGGCACACAGATGGTACAATACTATTATTCTCTTTTTCTTTTCTTTCTTATTTTTGAAAAAGAAAGAACTTAATTGCACTTTTGGTCCCTCTAGGTGCAAAGTCACACAATTTAGTCCCTCTTGTTTCAATTTAATCATAGATGTCCCTCTAATTATTATTACTATAGTAAGTAAAAAACAAAAATTACAAGGGGCGCTGATGGGCTCAGTCATGCAGTGGGGCCACACATACCAGAAGAGACAGCCCAGAAACCCACGTAAGACAGAACCGATGGGGGCCCAAGATAAGAAAAGTAACAAGCCCATGAATGGGGAGGGCAGTGGAGAGACGGTTATCTAGGGTTGTGTGCCCTAGGAAAAGGCATGAGAGAATCTTGGACTGGCTTATGGGAGAGCTCCTGACCTCTCAAACATCAGGAATAGCTGCTGTTCTACATTTCCATTACAGTTGTTGTTTGTTTTCTATTTTGTTGTAATCTGGAACTAGGATTAGTTAGCTCATTTTTCGGTTTCCTCTTCCATTCCTCATAGAAGGGGGTTGTAGCTAACTTGTTTTGACATTATTGGCAAATAATACTACCAGTTCCATCAACTTGGTATCAGGGCAAGTCGTTCCTGTGGATGGTGAATACTAGGATGGAAGTGAGATTGGAGAGTTTGGAAAAGACAGTGAATGAGTTGCAAGGAACGAGGCAGATAGTGAATGAGTTGCAAAGAGCTTCTGTTGAAGCCCGAGAGGAGAGAGCTGCAATGCAAGCATCGATAGCTCAACTGCGTGGGCAAAGTGATGACATTTACCGACTACTTCAAGAAAGGTTGCATGGGATTCTTGCAGCCCTTAGAACACTGAAGAACATGTGGGCAAAGTGAACCTAGAGGCTGAACGACAAGGAGATGCCACAAAACGAGATGGACTGAAGTATCAGCATCTTGAAATGCCCACATTTGATGGCCGAGGACCCTTTGGGTTAGACCTTTAGAATGGAATGATACTTCAACGTGATTAGCGTTCCTGAAGCAGAGAAGTTGAACGCCATTGTGGTAGGGTTGGAAGGAAAAGCGCTCAACTCGTTCCAATGGGTAGAGATGAGAGTGTTGGTGGCGGTTGGATGGAGCTCACACAAAGGGTGATCAAACGTTTTCATGCGTTCCAAACAGGTGATAATTACGAATGTTTAGCTGGGCTAAAATAGAGTGGGACTGTACTAGAATTTAGAGAAATGTTTGAGATGATTTTGGCAACCTAAATGATGTATCAAAGGAAACACTAATGGGTATGTATATGAATAGGCTCAAATAAGAGGTGAAGGCTGAGGCGAAAATACTGAAGCCCATAAACTTCAGTGACCTTATGGACACAAGTTCAATAGTAGAAGGGAAAAATTCAACTCTGGAAAGAGCCAGACAACAGAGGGAATCCAAGATAGGGTGCAAAGAGAACTCAATGGGATGGATGACGTCAGCAGCTCTACAACCCAAGTTTTCAACCCTATTGGAGACTACCAGAAACCAAAGTAGGACATAGGGCGATCCTAACCACAATAGTAAGGGAAACGAATCTGTTAGGGCAGCAAACAATAAACCAGTCACTCTAAATACAATCGTGAGTAGCGGAGGAAGCAATGACCTTGGCACTCGGCGACTCTCTAAGGCTGAAGCGAATTGAAGGCGAGCATTGGGACTGTGTTTTAAGTGTGAAGAGAAGTGGGGACCAAACCACAGATGCAAGGCTAAGCAGCTACAACTAATAGTGGTAGAAGAAGGGAGTGGATATGAAATAAGAGAGGGGGGATTTTGAAGAGTTGGAGAATGAGGAGATTGAGAAGACATGAGCAGCGAATGGAACTTTCCCAAACTACCATGATGGGGATTTCAAGCTACAAGACAATGAAGATGACGGGGTACCTGAATGGCAGAGTTGTGGTCATGCTGGTGGATAGTGGAGCCATGCAAAATTTTATTTCCCTTTGAATGGTGAAGGAGGCTAAGATTCCTTTGTATCCTACCAGCCTTTATTCTCTTGTTGATAGGAAGATATATGAGAGTGGAAGCTACAAGGATGTGAAGCTGAAGTTGCAGGGTTTAAGGGTCATACAGACATTCTACCCTTTTTCCTCGGCCAATATTGACTTAGTCTTGGGAATAGCATGGTTGGTATCGCTAGGTGAAGTTAAGGTGAACTAGGGACAACTTTATATGAAGATTAAAAATTGTAATAGGTGGCTTTATTTAAAAGGGGATCCCACTGTAACCTAGATGCATTCTACCTGTAAGGCGATTAAGAAGGCTTTCAAGGGAAAATTTGAAGCCTACATGCTGGAGATTAATGCTATAGAGATTTCACAGAAGTCTGAAACAGAGGCCCCCATATCGTTACCTGCAGACATCCAACAATTATTAGAGAAATACAGTGAAGAGTGCAGACCCCTCACTAGCCTTCTTCCTCACAGAACTAGAGATCACTTGATTGTACTGAAAGAAGGGGGACAAAAACCCAATATACGTCCCTATCGCTATCCTTACAGCCACAAGACCGACATTGAGAAGATGGTAAAGGAGATGATCAAAGCTGGAATTATTAGGCCCAGTATTAGTCCTTTTTCAAGTCCGGTGCTCTTGGTGAAGAAGAAAGACAAAAGCTGGAGGTTTTGTGTGGATTATAGAGCCCTGAACAAGGTCACTGTTGGATGAACTAGGGGGTGCCACCATATTTTCTAAGCTGGATCTCAGAGCCGAATACCATTAGATAAGAATCAAGGCTGGAGATGAACACAAGACAGCTTTTCACACGCATGATGGACACTTCGAGTTCTTGGTTATGCCCTTTGGCCTCACTAATGCTCCTTCAATCTTTCAATCACTCATGAATGATATTTTCCAAAATTATTTAAGAAAATTTATTCTAGTGTTTTTTGATGATATCCTTGTGTATAGCAGGGATGACCAAACACATGGAGCACTTGGAAACTACTCTACAAATGTTGCAGCAACACCAACTAGTCATTAATCCCAAGAAATGAAGTTTCAAGCAGCGACAACTTGAGTATTTGGGACACCTTATCACTGCTAGAAGGGTTAAGGCAGATCCAGCCAAGATTGAGGCAATGGTTACATGGACGACACCACGGGATATCAAGGGGCTAAGAGGATTTCTAGATCTCACTAGATGCTATCGCAAGTTTATTAAATACAATGGCAAAATTGCTGCACCTTTGATTGTTTTACTCAAGAAGAATGCATTTCGATGGGGAGACAAGGCCCAATCAGCTTTTGAAAAGTTGAAGAAAGCCATGGTTAGTGCACCAGTGTTGGTCATGCCTAACTTCTGGTTACCTTTAGAAATTGAGGCTGATGCGTGTGGAGTTGGGATAGGGGCAGTTCTCATGCAACAAGGCAGACCCATTGCCTATTACAGCCAACAACTCTTTGAAAAGGCATAGCTTGGGGTCGGTTTATTACTAGGAACTAATGGCAATCGTCTTTGCAATCAGAAAGTGGCAACATTACCTAGCTGTGAAACCATTTATTATCAAGACTGATCAAAAAGCTTTGAAATACCTATTGGAACAGAGGGTAATTGATCCCAAGCAGAAGAAATGAGTTTCAAAGTTGATGGGGTACAAGTTTGAGATACACTACAAACCCAGAAGAGAAAATAGAGCAGCGGATGCACTGTCAAGGAAGGAGACCATGCATCTCAGCGCCTTTTCACTTTGGCAATATACGGGGATAGAGGAATTTGAAGCAGAGGTGGCCAAGGAAGACAAACTCAGTGCTATTTGGCAACAAGTGCTGCTCGAAACAGATCCACCTGCAGGATATTCCCAAAAAAATGGGTGTCTTATGTACAATGGCAGACTGGTACTACCCCAAAACTCCACCAAAACAGCTGCACTGATTAAGGAATTCCACAACTCGCCTACTGGGGGACACTTTGGGTACCTATGGACCTATAAGAGGATGTCAAAAGTGGTGTTTTGGGAAGGGATGAAGAAGGATATACAAGAATAGATCGCCAATTGTGAGACCTACCAGCGTAACAAGTATGAAGATGTGAGTCCAGCAGACTTGCTACAACCCTTACCTATTCCTCACCAGGTTTGGGAGGACATAAGCATGGATTTCATCATTGGTATGCCTAAGGTACATATGATACAATTATGGTGATAGAGGATAGGCTTACTAATTACACACACTTTATCCCCCTTTCTCAGCCTTTTACTGCTAAAGAAGTGGAGAACTTTATAGTTGAAGTAGTAAAGTTACATGGTTTTCCCAAGTTGATTGTCTCAGATAGATACCGCATATTCATTAGTCAATTTTGGAGGGAAATGTTCACTCAATCTAGAACAAATCTGAAATATAGCTCAGGATACCATTCCCAAACAGATGGCCAAATCGAAGTGGTGAACTGAAGCCTCGAGATTTACCTTAGGTGCTTTGTTGATGAATGTCCAAAGAAATGGGTCAGGATGCTACCGTGGGCTGAATTCTGGTTCAACACTACCTACAATCACTCTCTAGGAACAACACGTTTCAAAGCTTTGTATGGGCGAGAACCCCCATCAATCTTTAAGTGGAATGAAGATGATTCTATGATAGAAGAAGTTAATGAGCAGTTGAGAGAGAGGAATGCAGCCCTGCAGAAGCTCAAGTTTCATCTAGAGCAAGCCCAAATCAAAATGAAGGAACAAACCAATAAGTAGAGGAGGGATGTTGAGTTTCAGGTGGGGAATAAGGTTTATTTGAGGATACAACCTTACAAACTCAGGAACCTCGCTAAAAACAAAAACGAAAAGTTAGCACCTAGGTTCTATGGGCCTTTTGAGATTTTACAACACGTGGGAAAGGTTGCCTACAAACTGAAGCTACCAGAAACTACCCGAGTTCATCCAATTTTTAACGTGTCACAGCTTAAAAAGTCTGTATCCTCCTCGGTGTCTGCCCAACAACTTCCCATTTTCTTATTTGAGGACTATGAGTTGCAGGTCCAACCTGAACAGGTTCTAAAAATCAGAAAATTGACAGATGGCACTAATCAAGTCCTAAATAAATGCCAGCAGCTACCTGACTGTGATAATACATGGGAAGATATGGCTACTATGGTTGCTCAATTTCCAGATTTTCACATTGAGTACAAGATGAGGCTTTTAGGAGGCGGTAATGATGGACCCAGTCATGCAGTGGGCCACACATACCAGAAGAGACAGCCCGGAAACCCACATAAGACACAGAACCAAGAGGGGGCCCAAAATAAGAAAGGTAACAGGCCCATGAATGGGGAGGACAGTGGCGAGACGGTTATCAAGGGTTGTGTGCCCTGGGGAAGGCATGAGAGAATCTTGGACTGGCTTATGGGAGAGCTCCTGACCTCTCAAACATCAGGAATACCTGCTGTTCTACATAACCATTACAGTTGTTGTTTCTTTTCTATTTCGTTGTATTCTGGAACTAGGATTAGTTAGCTCATTTTTCGGTTTCCTCTTCCATTCCTCATAGAAGGAGGTTGTAGCTAACTTGTTTTGACATCATCGACCAAAAACACTACCAGTTCCATCAGGTGCTAACTTGTTTCCATTTGCTAAGTCATTCAACTAATTAGAAGAGCAAGATCACTTAAGTTGAAACATTAGGGACTGAATCTTATTCAGCAATGCTAGAGGGGTCAAAAAGCAAAATTAAGCCTAAAAAATACAAGATACATGACATTATATATTTACATGTGTTCTGCCCCATCAGTACACTTGCTGCAAATTGCAAGTAACTCCTCCAGTCCCACATCCCCACAGATATCGCAAACTCTAACCTGTTAGCAAGTGGAATCCAAAAGGGAAATAAATATTCAACCTGAAATTAGGAAAAATGTTGAGAGAAAAATATATATAAATCTTATTCTTATCCCATCTCTAACCTGTCTTCACTAGTATGTACTGGAATTCAGGCTTTTTAATTTCATTGAACTTTATGAACCTACAGCTCAGGATATTGAGCTGAAAACATAATTATGGATTAAAAACAAAACATAAGATCCACTGAAGACAAGGAATTGAATAGATTTACAGCACTGTGGTAACATAAGATATTCACCACAGATAAATGTAGTGTATTCTGAACTGCTCCTATTTCTCTCGTTATTTTTCCATACCCAATCCATCACCATTCATCAATCAATTGATTTCCTTACTAACCAACACTCCATTTTAGGTATATTCCTTTTATAATCTTGAAAAATCTAGCTGCTACCAAGTAAGCTTATTTCGTATCATCCAATTTACAAACAGACAATCATCTATGAGACATATCACATGGTTTGAGAGATTGCAAATGATCAAGTTTCTTTTCCATTGACCAATTCAGGGTTATTTATCCATTTTGATGAAGCCATCGGCAAAATGAGAAGGCAAGATCACATACCTCTTCCTCCCCTAAGTTTGATATATCCATGTTGTCCCCAGGCTGGGGTTTCCCTTTCATACTGCTGTTTTCAATCACAGCAGGACACTTTTGGAAATGCTTCTTGAAGTATGAATGAAGTTCTGTTTCAATCGCTGAATCTTCAGTATTTAAATGAGGATGATCTTTCCCAAATGCAGAGTTACTGTAAATACCATCAATCTGGCCACTAAACCCTGATATGGCTACTCTTGCTGGTGTTGACTCCTCTTGTTCAGCCAAGCACTCAAAACACACTCCCTGAAATTCAATAAATGAAATCAACTTCAAACTTCAAATATTTCAAAAAGAAATATATCTCACAATTACAATAGATTTATGGGTTATACACCTTTTGTAGGATATCACAATTAATGAGACTTGGATAAACTACTCCTTTCAATGGAGGATTTTCAATGAAGTTTTGAATACCATGGTGATTTTCGTTCACATCTACAAAGAAACAATAAAAAAGTATATCATGATTTTCATTCACATCTACAAAGAAACAATAAAAAGTATATCATTCACATCCTCTTCAACTACATAATAGCAACCAACAGATGTTGAATTGTAAGACACACTCTTAAGCATGATCACCAAAATTACCTATTGTCAAATATGTGCTGTCTGATCCTCTTATACATGAGACATTATTGACCAGGATATCTAACCCTTTATGCTTCTCAGGTTGATTTGAGAATCTATCATTATGAAATTTGATCGATCCTTTAGAAGCATCACTAGATTCTCCAACTGATTAGGCTTTTTTACTATCTTCACAAGGATCAAAAACCCTAACAGTAGCTTCAGTTTCTGCAATTTTGGAGAGCGATTCGTGACTTGAGAAGCCAAAGATGCTGCTCACCTCACTGCTTATATGCTGCCCACACTCGCATGCACGATTCAATGAATGAGGGAGCGAAATGCCATCATTGGAAGATTTCTGATTAGGTTTCTTCTCTTGAAAGGCTTTATTGGTAAAGTTGCAAATCCTCACACCCGCTATTGCTCCCACTCGTTTAAAATGCATGTACGATGAACGCCATGTAGCACACGGATTGCATTTTTGGGATTTTCCCTCCTTTTGAAAAATTAAAAGGCTATAAAGAGAGAAAGCAACAACAAAGTAATTAATTATGATAGTGACATATTAGGAAAATTATCCAAAATGACATAGTAATATCCATAGAGCCAAGAGAAATAAAATCTTAGGAATCCCTCTATCCTAACAACAACAACAACAACAATCAGCCTTATCCCACTAGATAAGGTCGGCTACATGGATCGCACAATTCTATTGCGCTTTATTCAAATCCTTGGATAAATTGTTGGCCACAATGCCACAATCCTAACAATAGAGAAAATAAATAAGTAAATTTAAGTAGAACATAAAGATTGATCAGAATTCAAGTGACAAGACAAAAGATTGAAATTTCTCATGTGATATATATTTTGTGACAAAATGATATCAAAGAAGCAGCACTCGATATTGGATCAAGATTAAATTGACTTCAATAGTTCAATGTAAATAACAATGCTACATAAAATGCTGACACTAAAAAATAATTGAAAACTCCTCCGGCACAGTATAATTATAACACAAACTATAAAATCTCAATGTGTGGTTATGGATGCTTCATCTTGAAGATCCTACGTTAAAAAATATTGGAAACAGTATAACAAGTATTGAAGGGGGATATGCTATCACAATTATTAATCTCAAAAAACTAAGATAAAAGTTAAATAGGGGGAAATACAAATTATAAAATGCATTCTATATTACAAACCAAATGCTTGATATGCTTCTACATGGTAGAATCAGTCAATCATCTATTTGGGTATATTAACCTAAGGTTTTAAAGAAATACATATATATGACACAATTCACTTGAAAAGGCATCTAAAGACAATTACAAAATAGGCAATAGAATTCAATGCCCTCTATTATTAATGTGTGTCACTGAATTAAGGCAGTTGAAAGAATTCTCTTCCTCCATAGCCCCCAACCAAAATCTACTTCCTCAATGTAAGATAATGCAATTGCCTTGAAAAGTTCAAAATGATAGATGCTCCAAGAGTGACTTGGTAGTATGATCATCCCATTAGAACTACATGGACTACTTAATTTTCTTTTTTCCTTCAGAAAAATGCATTATTTGTAATTGCATCAAACATGCTACCAAAACTCATTTGGTTTTCACTAACCATACTAAAGGATGAAGATTCATCTTTTGGTTTCATTTTGACATAAGAAAAATACTACAATTCAGCACCAAGCATCAACCTGTTGTGGTAATTTATCAGAAACACTGATATAAACCACAAATTCAGTGCGGCATATAATGGACTTCTATGTCAAAAAGTAATAAGCAGATGGGTGAGTAAAAATAATTAAAGAAGATTTAGTTGTCCTGAATGGCTAATTAAGAACACAGGAAAGAAGATGTGTAGAATTGCTTGTGTTTTCAGCTATATGAGCATGTTATATATGACTCAGATTTCATGCAAGTAACTCCGAATGTGTGAGAGTCTTTTTTCACTGCATTTTAGTTTTAATGTCCACTCATCCTTTTTGGCTTCTTCTATGTAAGAGATTCATTTTATTTCTAAGCTCAGGGACATGCATTTATTGGGTGAATATGAAAGCAATCTCTTACATATTTGTGGGTCTTAATCATTGAAGTTAACTATCGATCCACAGAGAATCCTTAAAGAATGAATATGTGGATCTACAATTTACTAAATTGCTGTTTTCAATTTTAAAATATTTTTTTCTAATCAGGATAGCAAGGCTGCGGTATCGACTTAATGCAACAGGATTGCTCAAACTTCAGGAATACAGTAATAAGGATAAACCTAATGTTAGTTTCTCGGCTTCACCAATTCACTCCCCTCAGCCACTATATGATAGCAAAAGATATGCAGCACTGCCCTTCAACTTTATCATACTGTTACTGGGCAAAAAAACCACAGAAAAGAGCCAATTATAACCTGCACCTAAACTTTCTCGGATAATGCATATCCGAAGAAATTTTCGGAAGCACTGACCAGAGCAAATAACGACCTCCACGATCCTCGGGAAAACAATAAACAGAAAATTGCAAAAGATGCCTTTTTTAAAAGGCCAGCAATAATTAGCCAATGAAAACAAGCAATAAGACCATAAATTCCGACGGAGGCAACAGAACTGAATTATAGAAGAACGATCAAACTACACAAAGCTAAAGAAATCAACAGATAGAAGCAGGAAGTACCATAGTTATATGAACTAAAACGGGAATAAAAAAGAGGAAACAAAAAGAATACAGAGGGTGCGTGCCTGTGTTAGCACCGAGTCTGCCTCACTACCATCATGGAGATGTTCCAAAGTCGTTGACGTGGCCTTCCCCATTGTCTCCACCGACGTCGACCAATGAACCCACGGAGCGGGACACATGGCAGGGGAGTGGAAGGCAGGAGCTTCACTTAGGCATATAGTGTACACAGAGCACAATAAGCAGGAAATATGAGTGCAGGCGCCATATTTCCCCTTCTCCAGAGAGGTGCCTGTGTATATATATGTGAGTCATGGAACGTGGAAGCTTTTGGTCGTCGCTGCCAAACAGAGCCGTACCAATATTTTTATTTTCGGGCTCGGATTGCTTCCTGGGTGGATGGGTGAAGATTTTTGCTGACATGGCACTCCTCCGTTTTTATATGCGTGGAGTACGGTTAGACGGTGTCGCGTGCGGGAGGCGCCAGCGCACTTGCAGTGAGCCTCAAGCAGTAGATTTTGTGGGACCCGGTCACGTGCCATCCAAGCGTGCGAGTTTTGGAGCCCTGATTGATTGTGATGCAGATGCTTGCCGTCCTCTGCTTTCTCTTCCACTCATAACAATTAACCAAGTAACCAACCAACCAACCACAACCACAAGCGTTCCGTTCCAGTTTCTTTAAATGAATCACACAGTGTCCTGACTTGGAGGAAGCGATCCGCCTTCGTGTCAAACAAGTAAACATAGTTTGACAGCAAGCACACCAAATCACAAGCAATAACAAACACGCGACCTACCATTCGTTCATGATCAGAAATTTTTTATAACATTGGACTACGAGGTCATTGTGGATAGCATGCTTTCTGGAATGTCTCGTTGTTGGCAGCATGGTTTTTGGATATGTATGCCTTGGCATTGTGTGTCGATTCTTTTCCCTGCAGATTGACTTAGGAACAGTGTTTTGTGAGCGATGCATCACATGCAAGATTGTTGGTGAAATTGAAACTTGCATGAGTAACCCAATGGCTACTTGGAAATCATGATGCGATTGCGAGAGATAAAACACAATGAGATAAGGAATGAACTCCATAACATTGAAGCTATAATTTGGAGTTGGCGGCTACAGGATGCTAGAGAAGGTGCAGTGTATTGATCCAAGCCTATTCATAGAGAACGTCTGGTTGGTTGGAATAATTATTATAATTAATTGAGCTAAATATGAAAAAATGCTTTAAATATGGTGGCAAAGATAGACTGTTGCTTATATAAAAAATTAACCTTGTGAAACGACGACGTGATCTAATGGTCCATTACCTAATCTTTCAATCAAGTTGTAGGGGTTCGATTCCTCCCTTTAACATGAAAAAATCTGTGGTCAGTC
>QFDD01115268.1:0-10882 GCA_006871305.1 Vachellia collinsii
GAATAAAGGAAAATATATTTATATTACATATAATTGAAAAGTTAAATTGTCCAAATAATAATAATATTACATAATTCTACATTTTTTTCTTGTATATTTTTTTCTGCCTTGATTTCAACCTAAAATTTCTAATCCTCACAGTTCACACGATCAATTTCTTATCCTCCTTTTGGCTTCCCCTTCATCGTTGTCTTTATCTCTTTCACTTCCTTCACCTTACCATTATCTGGAATCTAGTTTAAGCTATCCACACACTTGCTGCTACATAATCTATTTGAGCATAATCAAGAAATAGCTATGAACAAGACAGCAAGCGACGTCAACTGAGCTGGCTTTATTTTCTAGAACGACCTACAGCAGTGGTGACTGTTGAGGAGAGAGTGAGTGCCGCCGATGGAGCTGGGGCTTGAGTGGCAACGACCAATGGGTTTAAGGTGAGTTGAGATGCGTAGATGGAGTTGGGGCAGTGATGGAGAGAAAGCAGATAGAAGATATGAGGTGGCGCATCTTAAAGTTGAGAATATGACACTTGAGATATGAGAGATTGTGTAACATTATGAGGTATTATCCCTGTTTAGCCTTCTATATGCATAAGGTTTTATTCTTTCATGATCCCATAGTCACTTAAAAGACGCATCGGATGTTAAAGGTTACGCCTTGACCATATATATGACCTTCACTTTGGACGGGTATAACCGGTGTGGGACTTGAACCCATCCTACCTGTTGCGTCTCCCTTTCCCCTTCCCCTACTCTAGAGTTCCTCAGAGTGTTAGATCCCTAACAGTGTTTGGTGTGACAAATTGAGATTGAGATTAAGGTGAATGGGAGAGTAGAGATGAGATGGAGATCTGGGTGAGAGACACTGTCGGTGAAAAGCAATTGGAGAACAATGGAGAGGCAAATGGAAAGAAGGAAAAGAAGATTGCCTTTATCTCAAAATGACTTCCGAACTTTTTGGCCCAAAATGATTTTTCGACCAAAAGAAGGCGTCCCAAATAGGCTCACAATTTTCTGAAAAATAAGTGGTAAATGTCAACTGAAATTACATACAAACTTATAATCACATTTTAAGTTTAACTGTCTTGTATACATTTAAAACTCCTGAATTTGCAATGTTTTGAATAAATATTTGTAATTAAAAAATAAATTGTAAATATTTATTTTATTATTTTGCATAAAATTGCGTGAATTACGGGGAACTTTCTCCTTGGATTGATGGTGCCCATCACAAATTTAACACGTTTCTTGTATGACTTTTTTTCCTCGTTCAATTCAATACAATTAGTTGCACTACACTTTCACTTCACACGCACCAAACACATGCCACATGATTGGCGTTACGCACCAATAAGTTACTGCTAGACTAAAGTGTGCACCATACTTAATTATGATATTATTTCTCTCTTTATTATGAGTTAGTTGATTTTTTTTTTGAGAGACTAATGAAACAAATTAACTGATATATTCATTATTTTTCTTCAAACTAATTTACCTAATTTATAAATTAATATATGGTCTAATAATATACATAAGTGTTACATAATGTATATTATAATTAAGTAATTTATTTAGTATTTTTAATCTCTTCAAAAAATCAATCAGTTTTTATACTTGTATTAACGAATTGACGGAAGTAAAAATATAATCAACAAATGCATTGTAGGATTGGTGATCGTGGAATACCCTTTGCCAACTTAAGCACAAGCTCTTGAGTTCATGCTCATGTAAATGCAGAAAACCATTGGAAGAACTACCCTAAATCAAGCTTGATAGTGATCAAATTTAATTCAATTAGACCCCCTCAAAAAAAAAAAATTCTTCCGATCCTTAATGTATGTCATAATTAATTAATTTGATTAGATTAAATAAGTTAATTGAGTTGGCTAATATGACATATATTTTTTAAACATCCTACTCATTTTCCTTAATTCCTCCTTTCCTAATTGATTGTTGTTGAGAGAATATAAATAGGGGTTAATTTATAAAAAAATTAATAAATATGATAAAGACTTTTATATTTAGAAACAATGTCAACTAGCCAATTAAATTGTATACTAAGGAGCGGAGCAGTATTTAGATTTTCTCCACCAAATGATTTCTTATAAAATTTATTCCGGATTTGTTGCTAACATATTATTTCTTGACTGCTCATCAAAGTCAACAAGCCATGCATTATTTTTCTATATAAATTAGTATGATATTTTATTGACGAAAGAAGACGCATCAACACGCAAAAGGAGTAGGAAGAAAAAAACACGCAAAAGGAGCAACTAGCTATTCAAAATGGCATTTATTACTGAAGTGACTTAATACTGAATTTTTCTTGCTAATATATTATTCAGTCGTACCAATTTGAATTTCATCAACAAACTTAAAATCTCTCTCTCAGTTGCTTAAACTAGACATTTCTTTATGGCCTCATAGTTTTTCAATCTTTCAATGATCACACTCCCCCGATTAAGAAATTTATCTATAAACGTTGTGCCTATGGTTACGATCATCACTAATTCCCCCCTGAAAATTATAATATTAATATATATATAAACGATAATAACAAGTTAACAACTAAGTAGCATCAGCTCCAAAAAAATACAAAGAAAGAGATAAAGAAGGCCCAGAGCTTTTAAGTCACATTTTTAGCTTAATATGCGTGCCATAAAATTCTAGACAGATGATTTGTACTGTATGAAAACGATGTGTGTGTGTGTGTGTCCACAACCTATTTGTGACCAAAACATGTGTCCCCAGATAAAAACAAAAATATTGTGTCTGTTTCTGTCTCGGCGTGTGTGTGCTTCAAAAAAAAAAAAGGAAGGGGAAATGGTTTCACATTTGTGTTGGACATCAATGAAGGGTTTCACACTAGAATCGATGGATGTTTTGGCTTTGGAGGGATTATGCTGTGGTGTGAACATCACCATCACTGCTGAAAAGGACAACGAAAGTGACCACGACATGAGGCACTTGGGTTAAGGTTAATTAAGCCCGTAATTTTCTATTTATACAAAAACTATCATGTCACTCTGTAAGGTCATTCATATTAATATTAGCCGTTTATTTGAAACATGTACATCCTATATATTTTATTCTAAAATTTATATATTTTAAAAACTTGAATCAAATGATTTGTCTGACCGACTTCGTCCACTATAAGATAGTGTTCATTATGGTTGATGTTATTGTTCTTTCTTTAGGGGGGGGGGGGACCTTTGTGACCAAAGTATTATGTGAAATCGATTTGGGCCGCAAGATATACTAATCACACGTGTCGTTAAACTATATTCAAAGGTATATTATTCTAACAGTATTTATATTTATTTTTTTTAAATTAATTTATTTGATATATAACAAGTTTAAAGTGCTTTTAATACCCTTAAAGTATTCTGTGATGTATTTAACATGTACTCCGAAATATTCTTCAGGTGCATTTAACATTCTAAAATATTTTTTATGTCTTGATGTTATTGCACGTATAAATATTTTAAAATTCTAGATGCACCTAAATGAAAGACTTAACAATCTGGATGTATAAAAAAATATTTTTGAGGATGCTGAACATATTTAAAAAAATATTTTAATGTATTGGATGTACAACAAAGTATTTTAGGATGGTGAATGCACATTAACCCTGTATAATATAATGATAAATATAAATACTTTAAAATTAATGTATTTACTTTTTTTAATCTTATTAAAACATCCAATTGGTATTTATAATGGACAATATACCCTTTTCCCAAACAAACATCACATACTACATAGGTTCTGAGATTAACGCGTCCACGCTTTTTATGGAATAACCTTTTTTTCTTTTTTTTTAGCCTTTTCATGGAATAACATGCCTTTGAAGTTTACACGTTAGAATCCCAGCAAACTTGTGGTCTAAAATTAATTGACTCTTAAAAATTTATAGACTTTATTTATAAATAAGTTAATTTTTTTTTTTTTATCAAAAAGCAAGACTCTATGCATTATACATAAATTTAAAGATGTGTTTTCCTTATGCACCTTGCCACATTTAAAAAAATTGAAAGTCGCACTAGGGATTGCTGTTTCTTTTGCAAGTGGTCCGATTTTTTAATACGATACGATTGACTAATACCATATTATTATTTTAATATTATAGACCAATGACTTATTTTAGGCGTGCCATTTAAAATAATAAAGATTAGGCTATGTAATTATTAAATATATGAATCACGAGTTACTCGTCCTTGGTTGGTAAGACGGCATTTATGCCACCTGTCTCCGCTAGCACAGCTGTCGGATTCTTATATTTTTTCTAAAAAAAATAAAAGGTCTATAGTTCTTTGCCACAAATTATCAAGTGTACTCTATTTTTTCTATTAATTTCGGTTTTTAATATCAGTATCACAAAGCTCATATATAATATAATAATATATATGAATATTTTAATATATATATATATTTAGATTAGCATTTGGAAAATATGTTCATACAACTAAGATAAAACCTCTCTCATATATTTATCGGTTAAAGTATACATTTAGTCCTTTAAGTTTACCTCATGTTTCAGTTTAGTCCCTTAAATTTAAAAAGTACACTTTTAGTCCTTTAATATTAACACCGTTAGTTTTACTTAATAGAAAATGGTAACTTAACAAATTTAGAAGGTGATTTTGTAATTAAATGCTGATAAAATATAGTTAAATTTTCAAATATAAAAATACGTATATTAAATAATCAATATTTAAATGCATTTTAACATCATTTAATTGTAGAATGGTGATTGAATTAACATTTTCCATTAAGTAAAACTAACGGTGTTAATGATAAGGGACTAAAAGTGTACTTTTTTAAACTTAAGGGATCAAATTGAAACTTGATGTAAATTTAAAGAACTAAATGTATACTTTAACCTATATTTATCTTATAAATTGTAAATCACATTTGAAAATCAGCTTCTATCGTTAATTCAAACTGACATATTATAATTAATATAATTTTCTTATTTTATCCTTCTATATAATTAAAATATATTTATCAAGAACATATTTAAAACCTTTATAAAGGAAAAGGATTAAAATAGGAAAAAAATTCAATGAAATACTTTTGTAATTTGAAAATTATAAATCAGTAATGTTTGTTAGAAAGAATTAAGGATAGATCCTCAATTGATAAATTAATTAGAGTTTAAAACCTACTATTACGCTATTAAAAAATTCTGTTGCATACTGTAAAAGTTGAATTGTATAATTTAAAAGGTTGTATTGCAGAATTAATTTTTTTAATGGGACTCATTCCCATTCTCCATTTTTTAGTATGCATGCTGTCATTTGTTCATTAAATAAATAGCTAATGACGTTGAACAAAGAAATTTGATATTTAAGGAGAAAAGATTAAAGCATTGAGCTTGGGGCAGTTGAAATGACAGAATTAACCCCGGGGTTGGGAAATTAATAACTATTTATAACGTGATTGGTATTCACGTGTCCTCGTGAAACGCGCCGAGGCCGCTTGCTATGATTACATAAATCACAGGGGCCCCACCATCGACTTCGCGCCTGTCGGCACACCATTTCCGCTTTTGTATTGCGGTATTGGCCCTTTCCAAAAACAGCCGAATCTGAAAAAATTTACATTTATTTATTTATTTAACTTGAATTAACGATTCTGAAATGCCTAAATTTTAAACGAGTAATGCCTAATTTTTTACATATTAAAAAAATTATATTCATATTCGATATTGTAAATTTACATCGTGAATAATATTTATTTTGTAGTCTTATATTATAGTTTAAAGAAATAATTATTTAATCACTGTAATATTTCTCTTAATTTTTATCACTCCCTTGCACTCTTTTTTGTTTTTTTTTAATACTCGCTTTCATCCCCACATCGAACTAATCTCATCCGATTTGTGTTGGACTGAAATTGTAGCGAAGCAACAATCAGTCCAAGATCATGTAATTATTAAATGAGAGAATTATTATAAAATCCATACAAGAGAATTAATATCAGAAAAGTCTTATTGACAACTCAAGCAGTTACCATTAATAATTTAAATAACTCGTATTGACAACTTCTTAAGACATTTCTAATATTAATTCTTTTATATGAGATTTTATAGTAATTTTTTCTATTAAATTTAAAATTCTTATCACAGGCGTTTCAATTTTTTTGTAAGAAAAGAGATGTTAAGTACTGGAGTCCTTTTTTAAACCGACATTATATGCAGAAAATAAACAAATGGGATATCCAACGAAGATCTTCAAGAGACGTCGGGCTTGTTTGGAAAGTAACAAAACCTAGGTTTCAAACCTTGGTTTCACAGAATCCGAGGTATGTATGTGAGAGAGTTTTGTCTCGGCTTGCGTGAAAGTGATTTTGAGAATTGATTGACAAACAAGCCCGAGATCCCCAAATTATAACAGTTTTTGGCATTTTTACACTTCCCTGATTTATTAAAATAAATAAATGACAAGTGGATCCCACAAATTCTCTTACCGTTTGTTAGGCGGTAGATGAAGTGACCGTTCTTTTATTACTACAACACGAGCTAAAGGAACTAGGCAAATATAATTACTGTTTGTTAGGCAGTAGATGTTAATTTTCCTTTGGTTGGTATGTTCGTTGTGTGTCGGTTGGGAAGAGGATGAAACATATCTTAAAAAAGTATAGATATTTTCTTCACTTGACTACGTTTTCTAAGTAGCTACTGCTATATCAAGATAAACAAAACTCTACTTTTGATTGCGACTGTAAACAGAATACATATCTATAAGAGAGGAGCGTTGGGATATTACACCGCTCCTCTAGACTCACTTAATATCTCAAGTAACATGTTATTTATGAAATATCCCTCTAACTTTTAAGAATCGTTGCGTGCATTCTTTTATTTTTCCTTGGTTTGATTTTTTCGGGAAGCACTCGAACCATGCTGCTTAGAGCAAATCGTTAAGGTTGATGATGCTGTCTATGTGAATGTTTCGTGTTTTAAGATTGAAACACGATGAAGGTGTGTTGG
Source organism: Vachellia collinsii (assembly GCA_006871305.1). Lineage (NCBI taxonomy): Eukaryota > Viridiplantae > Streptophyta > Magnoliopsida > Fabales > Fabaceae > Vachellia > Vachellia collinsii. The sequence goes on from QFDD01115268.1 coordinate 6,991, forward strand.
AAAGTGATGGCCAGATATTTTATGAACAGTATGATATAGGGCACCATATAGCCAACAACAAGATGCTAAATTAAATTTTAAATAAGTAAGTAAGCGAAATTTATCGGTTTTTTTAATTTTTTTTAAATGAACACGGGGATAATTAATACGCGAGAAAGATACTCGGTACAGAGTGATTATAGCATGCGTACGGGTTAGGTTAGATGTTCATTTAATGATATGAACTGACATGTACTTTTAAATAATAACTAAGTACCTGTAGCTTTAATAAAAGTATTTGGAGTGAAAATAAAAATTTTAATAAATTATTTGCAGATCAATCAATTTTGAATTATCTTTTCAAAAGATAAGAATGCTTTTTTGGGGAATTTTCAACGAGGCTAAAGAATGAACTTAGAACCCTTTGGATCTAAATCGTAATTAAGAATGTTTAGGTCATAATTTGAGAAGACTCAAAGTTGTAATTTAGGAATAAATTATTTTTCATCCCAATACATATCAAATATGCTGTGTCAAGAATTTTTTTTTTTTCATCTTCTTTCATTCCTGTAAATTTTTTGATCTAAACAGACCTTTAATTAGCAAAAAAGATCAAATAACAAGGGATGAATGCTTGAAATCCATAACAGTTGTAGATGGTAAAGTTGGAAAAAAAAAAATTATCCATCCAATACATGGTACTTGATACCTTATAAAAAAGATTAAAAGAGTATAAATCGGTTATAATTTCTTGTATTGAAATTTATTATTACATCATTTTTAATTGTTATTAGATTTTTGGATAATTAAATCACTTCATTTCTTAGATTTTGTACTAATTTAATAATTAAATCAATAATTTTGATTTTTCAGGAACGTAAAATCAAAAGATTTGGAAATCAATGCGGTAAATTAAAAGAGTAAAAAACGGTTATAATTAAATCACTTTATTCTTTATCTTCATTTTAATTTTTGGTCTTGAAAGTTTAAAAAAATTTGATTTTTCTAATTTCATTCTATTTAAAATATTAATTTTAATTAAATTTTTGGAAATTCTTTTAACTTAAACGATTAAAATTAAAATGAAGGTAATTTAAAGGAAAATGGTATTACCCTTCGAATTGAATCCCGCGTGGTGTATTTCGTAATTTTTATTTAATTTCTCTCTCCTAGTAGCTGGACTTTGGCGATCACCATTCACACCGCCACCCCTCTCGTCCCACTAGGCCGCACTAGCACACGATTTGAAACTTTTAAATAACCATAAGAACCACGTGCATTATAAAATCCCCAACAAAATTAGTAAATAAAATAATAATCATAAAATAAATCGGAAATTTTAAATTCAATGATGATGACCACATCCACATGGCCTGCTTGTAGACCCAACCAGGTTCAAGGAACGTGCTCAGGAAACCGCTTGCCTCTTTTATATATATTCTCCGCATCCTCCTCCTCTAGCACTATTCAACCATAAATTCAAAGCTTCTCCCATCTTCAAGCATCATTGCGATTTCTGGTTAATCACTTTTGTCAACAAAGATAGTCAAAGCTCTTATCTTGTCTTGAGAATTTTTGTGGGTTTTGCCAAGAATGTCGACCTTTTCTGATAAGGCGGCGGGTTGCCGGAGGACCGGCAAGACGGCGGAGAGGTCCAATTTCTCCCAGACTTGCAATCTCTTAAGCCAGTTCTTGAAAGAGAAGCGTACTTGTGCTCTTAGCCTTGGAATGTGCGGGAAAATTGAACCCAGAGGTAGATTTAGTTCGGTCTGTCTTGGCTTGTCCACTAATTTTTTGCCTTTTTCCCTAACTGAGTTCTTGTTATTTTGTCTGGTTCAGGAAATCCAACTACTACGATGGACTTGTTAACATCCATGGAAAAATCTGATGATACCTCGAAACAAAGTCCTTCAGCTATGGATTTTCTTCCCCAGCTTAAAGATAACCAGTCTATTATTAGGTGCGTGGCAATTTAATTCGTTACATGAAAGTACCAGTCAAATCCTTTTAGTCAGTTCAAGTTCCTAATCTCAGAGTACCTTTTCTATCTGACTTATAATATAGGTCACAGACCAAGGCAGAGCTTAAAACTCCCCAAATGGCAATATTTTACTCCGGGAAGGTGTTGGTGTTTGACGATTTTCCGCCGGAGAAGGCGACGGAGATCATGGAGCTAGCCGCCAAGTTAAGCTCTGATAATTCTGGGATCAGCAAAAACACCCCAAGTGCTTCTGTAGCTCTTGAAAATATCAACGAGGTTAAGGTGCCTCAAACAAGCACATTCCAAGAAGCTTCTCGTCCTGGCTCTCTCGCTTGTGGTTCAGGTATTTGGCTATCCCCTGTTGATCCGAATGAAAGGTCTTTTGAGGATGAAAATTTGAAGTTCGTTACTCATACTGTGTTTGAACGTTTGTCTAACAGATATGAGGTACCCGAGGAGGGCTTCACTTTTGAAATTTCTGGAGAAAAGAAAGGAAAGGTGAGGACAAATTTCATGTTCTTGTGGATCTTGAATGTTCACTGCCATGTCCATTTCAATATTATCTTGGCAGATCTCTGACTAAGACATAATGCACTGGCAAGTTGATTCAAAAGATCTAAGTATGTGAAGTCTAGTACAAAGGAAAATCAATTCTTACATGTTTCAACAGGACATCCAATCCAAATGACAATTTAAAAATAGAAGTTATTATAGAGAATCTCAATTCTGATCAATGAAATGAAGTTGCTTTCGAATTTAAAGTGGAACTTTATCAGCCTGAGAGTTGGATTTGTCCTGTGATTAATATAGGGTTTTCTGGATCAAAGGTGGATTAACCAAGGTTGATCTATTTTGCAGGGTGATTTCAAGAGGACCATATCACATGAACCCTAACCATGAAGGAGGCAGATCTGGAGGCCAACCTGAAGATGAATCTTGCAAAACCTTTGACCTTAACTTATAGTGCTTTTATCTCGTCACTTTTGGTTGATTGCATAGAAACAATAGAATTAAGCCATTCGATTCTTTGTTTCAAGGATCGACAACTCATCAATATTGTAGGAGTTTGCTTCACTTGTAATTTCCCCCCAAGTTTTCATACGTAAATACAGAATTTTTTTACTTGTTTTACATCAATATATCGTATAATACTAAATCAGAGCGAAGTGTTTATATTAGAGCACCCAAGGTTTGTTCTAGCGTTTCCCATATGATGATACCTTAACCTTTCATTCAATCTGCAATCTTGTTCTTCGGCCAAAAAAGGAATCTACAATCGTTGTAATTGAGGCGGATCGTGATTAAAGCCTTGGTTTCTCTCACTCTAAATACATGTGCTCTCTTATTTGAGACAATTTTATCCAGAGATACTTTAAAACACCATGTATGAATACTAGTAAGGATTCAGACAATGCCTATCATATTATAAGAAATTAATCATTTTCATTATACTCAACCTCATTAGCAAGCTTTTGGTTCTCTTGTTCATCCTTGCAGAGACTTTAATGAAGTCAAACGTGAATATCAATCCTAGCTTGACATTCAAAACTTGATACCTCAAAAATATATGGATTCACTTGTTTTAGTTCAGAATGAAGCTTTCCCTACAGAAAGATTTCGCAACTAATCACCACGTAACAATTCTTATCCGTTTAATTAATTTATACTCTCATAGCCCACAACAAAATTTAAAAAATTTTATTCGTGGACTTTACCCTCTAAAATGTTGAAAACCAATTTGACTGCACTCACGAATCCTCGTCACATCCATTGTAAGCCCAGAATGTCCTTTCCCTCAACAGCAAGCAGAAGTTGCATTTTAGATGGCAAGCGAATTCAGTTGTGGCAAGCAAATGTCATTAATCCTGTGAGGTTTGATAAAAAAAGAAAGAGAGACAGACTCTTTCACCATTTTGAGGGAAAATGGATGAT